>ML423616.1:95947-116315 GCA_005239525.1 Nicotiana knightiana
GGGGGGGGGGGGGGGGGGGGGGGGGGGAGGTAAAACTTTTACACCGTCATTTATAGCTGGCTCAGAAACAATAGGAGTAAGAGTCAATGCTGAAAATAACGAGATCACATTGCAGTAGTGTACAAATGACAGTGCATGCTTTTTTGTATAACAATTGTGATTGGATGTACATTATAACAGAAATTTAATGAAGTTCTAGAAGATTTAGAACAACAGCAATTCATTGCTCGAAGAGGAGTCCTGGTCAACACTTTTCAAGTGATAGCTCAGACATTTGTTTGGCATATAAATGTTCTTGGGTGATTTGTAGGTTATCAAAAAAATTTCTTGTTCTCGTGTGATTGGTGATATTGGGCATTTGATCCCTTTAGAAATACTTGTCATAAGCACAGTTTCTGATTCTCCCTTTTATGAAACATTTGTGATTGTTTGAGAGAAATTAGTGGTTGTATTGATACATATTTCATCCATGGGTGAATATCCTACCCTTCCTGGATGGAGATTCACGGACATAATGTTGTCCTAGCATGGAAGATAAAATTATAACACGGAGGTAGTTTTCAAATTTTGATACTGCCATAAAATGCGAAGATACGCTCTATAGTGTAATGCCTGCTTACCGTGATCTATTAGTGAATGAAAAATGTGGCCTGATTTAAAAAAACTGATCACAAAATGAAAAACTGTTATATGGACCCCAGATTCATCCATTGACAACTAATGATCTATCCTTCTTGGAAACCTTCTCTAGTGGAGTTTCTTGGACCTAATGTCATTATAACATGGAAGATTATATGTGATAACTAGTAATGTTCAGGCTGTTTTGAAATTTTAACACTTTTTTCCTCTTGTCAAAATGCTTTTTACGGTAATACAGCAGCTCCTGGTGATAATTTTAATTATCTTCTTTATAGTTTTTCGTAATATAAGTGGAAATAGAGTTACTTTTAAGTGAAAAGGTGATAGCCGGAATCCATTGTTATAGTACAAAAAGCATGGAGGACCACACCTTGATGGCCTCTGAGAATACTAAATAACATTAGTTCCTGCTAGGGCTGTATCCCCCGCGTTCTTTTTATCAAGTAATCACCCGGGGTTTAGATACACTTATTCTCTATGAATTGGGGAAGTCCAAATATCCAGCCCTTTCGGATTTGTTCCTAACACATCACTCTATCCTAGACCCTAAAGTATGAATTGGGGAAGTGCTAGAATTCAGCTTAAAATGAAAAAATATTATAAAAATTCACGAGGAAAGGGAGGGAAGTTAATGGTATGTGCAGGTTGGACGAGTTGTAGTTGCAGGATCATGCAACATTGAGTGCAATGCTTGTCACTTATTTTCATCTTCTTTTTAAATTATTATTTGAAGTTGTCTACATTTTGGCTTCTTTGGTTATATTACCTTTCTTGCTGTAAGACTTTAATTTTATCAAACTTTGATGGGTGTCTATTTCTGTCAATTCAGGCAATCGCCCAAGTTGGTGGCCTGGTCATGCTACAACCTGAAGTGGGAGGCTCCAGAGAGAACTTCTTCTTTGCTGGAATAGACAAAGTAAGGTTCAGGAAGCCAGTGATCGCTGGAGATACTTTAGTAATGAGAATGACACTGATCAAGCTGCAGAAACGGTTTGGAATAGCAAAGATGGAAGGGAAGGCATATGTAGGAGGGGATGTGGTCTGCGAGGGTGAGTTCTTGATGGCTACAGGCAGTGAGTAATGGTATGAAGCTATTACTAGGAAACTTTCTTGGACCTTGATCAGTTTTTCTCCCTCCCTTGCCCCACTGATGTTAAACTAGGGTATCTCATAATTTTCTTTTTTCATCTGAAGAGTAGTTGCTATCTATGAGCTTTTGGTTTCTGTCCATGCCAAAGATACACCAAATGCTATGTTACATTCAGGATGAATGTGAAATTTCTATGTCTGTGAATGAGAGTTCTTTGCCCTTCCGTGCATTGATATGATTATCCTGGTTCTGATTGTATGATATTTTGATCTTGTAACCAAGAAGGCAGCAAGATAATACTGCGTGGTTGGTGAAAGTTTGTGCAGCATTTTGTTCAAATTTTCATTTGTGACTGCAAATTATGCTCATTCTCGGACTAGCTTCGTCAGATTAATTCGTGATTCATGAATCATTTACTTGGAATTTTTACTACCAAGGCACTGCCTCTGCATTGTTAAACTTTATATACTCTCCCACTTGGGCCAGCGCAAACTTAAATCTTTCTTGAAGTATAGTTTTTGTAAAATGATAAACTGTCTCAAGGGGGAAGGATTTAAATTATCACATGGGGGAAAAGCATGAAGTGACTAGTCCATGCTTTGGTTTCTTCGTTCTACATCCAATTCTTTACAGCAAATGTTTAATAATATGAAGTTCCTTACAAACCAAGAGCTCCAAGGGGTGTCTTCCCTTGCCCGGCCTCAAAGTAGAAAATTAACATGGCTAACATAGCAAGCCTAGCATGCTTGATCTCAGCAACCTTTAGTCTCTCAAGCTTCTCTGTGTCAGGGATGTAAACACCGTCCTGAAGGGTACCAGCTAAGGCCAAGGGATCAAAGAATTTGCCGCCAGGGTAACCCTGTTCTCCAGTGAAGTTGGCAAAGTTCTCAGCAGTCTTGGACCATGGAGTTGCCCACTCTATTGACTGAGATTCAGGGTTGAAGAAGTCCACCCACCTTTTGCTCTCAACCCAGCCCATGAGTAGAAGTTGGGTGCCAAGAAGTGAGCCAAAAGAGAAAGGTGCAATAGCACTAGGGTCAGCACCAGCCTCGAACCATGGAATGCCACTCCAGGATTGACCAACAAAGATGCCCAATACTGCAGCCATTGCCCATCTACCGTGAATGAGCTCTGCTTCTCTGTACCATTTCAAGAATGCAGGGTCCTTGCCAAGACCAAGTGGGTCAAAACCATAGTCACCAGGGAGCCTGCAAGTTCAAATGCAGTTAAGCTTTTGCGAAAAATGAAACATGAGGAGAGGGGGGAGGAGCAGGGACGAATCTAGAGCAAGTTCTGGGTTCAAGCTTTATGCTTGAACCATATATATATGTTCTGAATACACTACTTTTATATCCTAAATTCGTCTCCAGGGGATGGAGGTTGAGGGTAGGAGATATAAAGTGAACTTACGAGCCATCGAGCCACTCAGGGTCAACCAAATTGCCGCCACCTTTAACAGCAGGAATCCAAGATTTCTTGGGAGCAGCCGCTGCCGCCACAATGAACCTCTTGGGAGTGGCAGCAGCACCAACTCTGGCGGCAACTGGAGCACCCAACAAGGCCTGACTGTTCTTGCCACCAGTCAAGAAAGAGGAGCTCAAGCCATTAAGCACTGCGGCAGATGTGGTGGCCATGTTTCTATCTACACACTTATGGGGTTTGTATGTGTAGAATAAGCTGCAAAGTTGTGGATGGTTGTTTCTTGTTTGAATGTAGAAGTGAGGTTCCTGGTTATATGGGGTATGAGATCAAAAGGCAGATTGTAAGGAGCCAAGTAGGATAAATGAAATCTGAAGATGAAATCTATGATCTCTAGTGGATAGATTTCGGACCAATAAGATGTTCAGTTCCATCTCTATCTCCCTTATTTACTTTGTGCCATCCACGTGTAATATATGCCTCTACATGGTCTGTAATGCCCCACTCTCCAACCTCTCAAATGCTTTGAACAGCCAGATTCTTTTGATAAGAAGTTATTGTGTATCACATAGCTTCTACTTAGTTCTTTGAAGTTATCATGCGGTTGCTAATGTTTATGTAGTACCACTACTTGAAATTTGTGAATAGAAACCATAGTTTTTCATTCGAGTTAGCGTAAAAATACTTATACCATCAATAGAGTTGAATTTCTTGCGGGCGGCTCAAGCTCTTCTGTAGCCTAAAGTTAAAGCTTAATATGAGATCTAATTTTTTTTTAAAGATTGTAATATATAGGAAATTTAGAGAGAGATAATTAATAAAATTTTCTTCATCTACCAAATGGTAAGAGAACATTCCTTTTATAGAAAATAAAATACTTGATCACCAAATAACTAGTTAGGTCCTAACTAAACTAGTCCTATGGTAATTAGGTTGTCTTCTAGTTACTTGGGTCTGCAACCAAAACTTGCTATTCAAGTATAATATAATACATATTTTACAATATATGAACATTCACTCTTAATATTATTTATAACACGCTCCACTGAATGTTCATTAATAAATAATGTATTTCGTTAAAACCTTACTAGAAAAAATCAGTGGGAAAAAGTTTAGTGAAGGAAAAAGAGTACACACTTTTAGTGATACGCATAGAAAGCTGCCTCATTAAAAACCTTACCAGGAAATTTCAATTGGGACAAAATCTTGGTTAAGGAAAAAAGAGTACAACACGTATTTCTCTCCTTGATGAAAACTTTACTGTATATCTCGAAGACGACGCACTACAATCTTGTATCTCAACTTCTCAAATGTTGATGTCGGCAATGCCTTAGTAAATAAATCTACCAAATTATCACTTCAATGAATTTGTTGAACATTTATTTCAACATTCAGTTGAAGATCATGTGTGAAAAAGAATTTTGGTGAACTGTGCTTTATTCTCTCATTTGATGTATCCTCTTTTCAATTGGGCTATGCATGCAACATTATCTTCGTGTAATATTGTTGGAATATCCCTTTGTAGTGGAATTCCACATGTTTTCTAGATGTGTTTAATTATTTATTTCAACTAAACACATTCCTGAATTGCATGAATGACTATTATTTCTGCATGATTTGAAGAAATAACAACTCTATCTGAGGTGACATATTTTTGTAAAAATTGTGCGGGGCATCCTATTTGGTCGCTCCCATTTAGCCTATACCCGCTTTTTTAAAAACTTTTAACTTGTACACACTTTTTAAATAACTTCAGCTCCCTTTCCCTCGCTGAGCTGAAGTTCACCAGTTAAGATGAAGTTCGCCAGTTATAAAGACAAAACTTCAGCATACGGGGCTGAAGTTCCCCAGTTACAAAACAAAACTTTAGCTCTGTCTTTGTAAACTGGGGAACTTCAGCCCCATATGCTGAAGTTTTTGTCTTTGTAACTGGGAAACTTCAGCCCCGTATGCTGAAGTTCCCCAGTTACAAAGACAAAACTTCAGCTCTATAGCTGAAGTTCCCCAGTGTAACTGGGGGAACTTCAGTCCCGTATGCTGAAGTTTTTGTCTTTATAACTGGGGAATTTCAGCCCCGTATGCTGAAGTTGCATGCTGAAGTTCGCAAGCTACTTGAGACCCGTCTACTAGAATGCTGAAGTTTTGCGTGATTGCATTTGCTACTTCAGCCCCGCATGCTGAAGTTATGCGCAAAAGCGGGTATGCGTGCAAAGTTTTTTACAAAGCGAATATAAGTTAAAACGTGGCACAAAAAGTGGGTACGGATGCAAAAACTCCATTTTATCTTGTTTAACAACTCCTTAAATGTAGAGGTCGGTGGTGCCTTAGTGAAGAGAGCTTCCAAATTATCATTTTTTATCAAACTGGTTGAACATCTTTATCAACATACTTTTTATTGAGTTCTAGCATTATCTTCGCATAATGTTGTTACAATTTGCCTTTCTACAGGAATATCACATATTTTCTGGATATATTAAGTCCTTGATCTGAGCCAAATATTTGCTTCATAAATTATCTTGGCATAATTTCTTATGCATTAATAGTATACTATTTTGTAGAGCAATATGATATGATAGCTTTCCAATCCAAATAGGTACCTTGTCTGAAAAATGAACTTCATGTATTAAAATTTTTTTTGCATTTGCATAATCAACAACACCTTGACAACGTTTGTTAGGATAAAAGCAAATCTATATCAATGGTTCCCTTTTGTAATGCATTATCAATCTCATTCACATATCTCCACACTAAAGTAATTAAAACTATATCATGCTAGCACATTGTTGTGTTCATCGTTTTATCAAGATAAACAAATGCACAAATTACACTAGATATGATGCTCCAGATAAAGAAATATTTATCATTTCATGAGGTCTTAATAGAACTTTATTTATATCAAGCGTTTTCATAACCATTGGGGTATTCAATGGAAGTGCTTTAGAATATTTTGTCGAATCATATACAAATCATTTTATAAAGACACTAGTATAAATTAAGTCGTTTTTGTACCCTTCTTTTTAAGGCGATTATATCACATGTGCCCTGATTGTTTCATCCATAAGGATTTCTGAAGCTTTATTGAATAAAATTTTCGAGAACCCTTATATGCTTCAGAACATGATTAATCCTTCAAGAATTTTTATATAAACTTTGTTGTCTATCTAGAAATATTAATAATGACAACAATCCATGATACAAATATTATATTTTTCATGTATAGTCACACTACCTGAAAGAAATTGCATCCACCACAAAGGAATTTGTTGCCATATAATCAATGCTAGGATATTTGCGAAATATCTTGTACCACAAGTCGTCTTTATATCGAACGAATTTTATTTTATCTTTTTATATAAAAACTTAGTTGTACCCCATAAGCTTTATACTTTCAGATGTTGGGACAATAAGCCCAAAACTTCACATTTTTCAAGCGAAGCCAATATAATTGGATTGCGTATTTTCTTCTTCTTCTTTTTCTTGTTTTTGGCCAATCATTTATCTGTCCATATTCTCTGACATATTTGAATTCAAAATCCTCGTTATCATTTATGAGCGCTACATTATTTCACAATATCGTCGACAATCATTTTATATCGGTTCCAATCTTTTTTTTTTTCATAAAGACATAACGTAGAGATCTTTTCATTCATATTTTCAGGTACCTAAACCTCTCCTGAGATTTTATGAAGTATTATGTCATGTGATCTTCTAGATCAGTGTCTCCTTATTATGATAATTTGATCATTTGCTCATCTTCTTTATCAAAATTTTTATTTGAATCCGATTTGTCTATACGCTTTAAGCGTATCATAGACTTTGTCCTTTTAGGACTTATTCTACTAAGAGCATTTGCATTGAAAATGTAGTAATTTTCTTTGGGGTTAGCAAATACATCTGGCATGCTTTGCAATGTATTGCAGATGAATTATCTTTTTATGAACTTCAAGGTCATATTATCATTTTCGAGGATCTAAATGTACAAATGATAATTCATTCCACGTAGATTTTTCTCAAAACTTTATCTTGTCTCCCCTAATGTTAGAAAAACTAACTCGCTTCCTTAACTTTGGAAATCCAACTTTGTGCGCTACGGTGTTAATCAAAATATACACCGCACATTAATAATAATAAGATGAAATTATTTGGTTCCTGACCCTGAACCGCTTGTGAGGGGAGAATATAATATACTTTAGTATATAACGTATATCAAACGGATATAGATAACTTTTTCTCATAAGCAATAGTTTAGCTATTAAGTTGTAATGACCGGCCGGTCGTTTCGAGTGTTATAGCCCTATTTTCTCCATTTATTCTTCTTTTGTACTTTGTAACTGTATTATATTGTATTGGTTAGTTCGGGTCCGAAGTGGTTTCGGAGAGAAATTGAGACACTTAGTCTCTTTATTAACATCTTAAGTTAAAAAAGTCAACCAGATGTTGACTTATGTGTAAACGACCTAGAATTTGAATTTATATGGTTCTGTTAACTTCATTAGGTGATTTCGGACTTAGGAGCTCTTACTGAAGGTGATTTGGAGGTCCGTAGTAGAATTAGGCTTGAATTGGTGAAAGTTGAAAATTTTGCGATTTTGGTCGGTAGTGAAAATTTTGATGTCAGGGCCGGAATGGAATTCCGGAAGTTGGAGTAGGTTCATGGTGTCATTTTTGACGTGTATGTAAAATTTGAGGTCATTCGGACGTGGTTTGATAGGTTTCGGCGTCGTTTGCGGAATTTGGAAGTTTAAAAGTTCTTAGGCTTGAATCTGAGTGTAATATGGTATTTGATATTGTTTTGAGCGATTAGAAGGTTTGACTAAGTTCGTATGGGGTTATATGACATGTTTGTATGTTTGATTGAGGTCCCGAGGGCCTCAGGGTGATTCCGGGTGGCTAACGGTTGGTTTAGAGTTGGAGAAATGTAGCTGATTTGCTGCTGTATTTTGTTTCTGATTTCCTCTTGTGCATTCGTGAAGAGTGTTTATAAAATGGTGAGTTTTTTTTTATTCGATCGTGAAGGAGAGGACGCGAACGCGAAGGATAAGGCAGTGTGTGCATCGCAAACACGTGAGTGGTGTCGCGTTCGTGAAGAGAAGTGAGGCAGTTGGGGACCCCAGGTCCTTAGTCCACGCGTTCGCTAGGTGAGTGTCGCGTTCGCGAAGGAGTTGTCGCATTCGCGAAAAGTAAAGTGGACAAGCAGTCTGAGTTGGTTTACACGAACGCAAGAGGACGGTCGCGTTCGTGTTCGCGAAGAAGAAAATATGGGCAGACAGTGTTAAATTCAAAATCGAGGGTTTGAGCTCATTTTTCATATTTTGAGCTAGATATCACGGATTTGGGCGATTCTTGAGGGGATTTTCACGGAGTTGATTGGGGTAAGTGTTTCACTTGGTTTTGGTTAAATCTCATGATTATACCTTTAATTTTATCATTTAATTTGTAATTTGGGGTGAAAATTGGGGAAAAAGAGGAAGTGTTCTTAATATGGAATGTTGAGGTTTTGAATGGGATTTTGTTATCGAATTTGAGTAAATTTGGTATGGTTAGACTCATGAATGAATGAACTTTCGGGTTTTGTGACTTTTGTCAGATTTCAAGATGTGGGTCCGGGGGCCGGGTTGAACCAATTTCGGGTTTTGGCTATAATTTGGTATTTTTCTTGTGGAATTGAATCCTTTAGCCTATATTGATCGTATTGTATTGCTTGTGGCTAGATTCGGGGCACTTTGTTGGCCGGTTCGAGAGGAAAGGGTATTCCAGAGTAGGATTTCTACGTTCTTGAGGTAAGTAACAGTTTTAATTCTGGTCTTGAGGGTATGAAACCTGAAGTTTGGTATATTGTGACTGTTTGGAGGTTACACTCATGCTAGGTGACAGGCGTGTGAGTGTATACCGTGAGGGATTGTGACTTGGTCCGTACCGTGAGACTGTAACGTCTAATAGCCTTTTTGTGCTTACATGTATTACTTGTCAGCAATTTGACTGCCTTTCATGTTAGAAATCATACTTAGGCCATGTACCTGCTTATGGTTGTTATACTCAGTCATAGTGATTCTTGTATATATTTACCTCAGCCTCTATTATTATTCCCTGCTGATACACTATAGCATTCTGATTTGGGTTGTTTTTCCCTACTTTACTGAGTGTTGAGACTAGAGAGGTTCATGACTGAGTGAGGCTGAGGGCTTGTTTGTGAGGTATTGTACCTTAGCACGTGGGTTGTCCGTGCGACGTGAGTTGTCCATCAGGATTCTGATATGATATGGTAGCACGTGAGTTTTCCGTGCGGACATTGATATGATATTATAGCACGTGAGTTGTCTGTGCGACACGTGAGTTGTCCGTGCAGATTATAGAGCTTGGGCTATAGGAGCCCCTCCGGAGTCTGAACACCTCCAGTGAGCGCAAGTACCTATTGAGCGTGTGTATTGAGGGCTGAGAGCCGAGTGTTGAGTTATTGAGAGCTCGAGTGGCAGTACCCTGTGAGGTTGCATCTATCCCCTTTGTTGCTGCATTTAGCTGATATTTAGTTTTACTTGAACTTGGTAAATATGCAACTGATTTGACTCATGTTACTGGCATTACTCAAGTTTACTCTTAGACTTTGAAAATTATCAAATGAACAGTTCTGTATAGCTCGTCATTTCTTCTCAGTTCCTTATTTATTTCTGTTACTTCCTGAGTCGGTTGTACTCATACTACACCCTGCACTTCATGTGCAGATCTAGGTGTGTTTGAGAACGAAGACCGTTGAGTTCAGGCGTGATCGAGTTTCGGAGACTACGATGTAGCTGCCAGCATCTGCAGGACCTTGTCACTCCTTCTATATTTCTTTCTACCTTGTATTGACACGTATACACTGGTTGTATTTGTTTTGATACCTAGACATTCATGACTTGGTGACACACTGATGTTTGGGGCTAGTTTTCCGAACTTTAATTCTATTTTGAGTTCAACTTTGGGTTTTTATGAAAATTCCTGAATGGAGAAGTTTTAAATTACTTTTATATTTGATTTCTAGAGTATTTTGCGAAAGTCAGCTTGCCTAGTACCATCGATAGGCGCCATCACAACATGTTAGGTTTTGGATCGTGACAAGTTGGTATCAGAGTCTAGGTTACATAGGTCTCAGGGGTCATGAGCGGGTTAGTAGAGTCTTGCGGATCGGTACGGAGACGTCTGTACTTATTTTCGAGAGGCTGCAGGACCCTTAGGAAAACTTCACATTCTTGTCGTGCGAATCTATTTATTCTGGTAACTAAACATCTATTGTTTCATTCTCTAACAAATGGTGAGAACTCGTACTGCCGGGCAGGAGGGCCAGCCACCCGTACCACTAGCCAGGGCTGCGAGAGGTCGAGGCCGCAGTAGAGGCCGCGGCACAACAACTGGGGTAGTACCTGCAGATCCACCAGTTGCCCCAGATCAGGATCAAGTCCAAGTTATGGATGCTCCAGAGGGACCAACTCAGGCACCACCCATGCCCATCGTGATTCCTGGCCTTCAGGAGGCCTTAGCTCAGATTCTAACAGTGTGTACTGGCCTTGCTCAGGCGTTCTATGCTTCGAAAGCCACAACTACTTCTCAGGCCGGGGGAAGCACTTAGACTCCCGCCGCCCGCACACCTGAGCAGGTTGTACAGGGACTCTAGATACCGGAGGCACCACCAGCCCATCCGGTTGCAGCTGCACAGAACTATGTGGTTCCTGTAATGTCTGAGGATGATCAACGTAGGTTGAAGAGGTTTGGGAGACTCCAACCTCCATCTTTCAATGGTGCAGAGGGAGAGGATGCCAAGGATTTCTTAAATAGGTGTCAGAGGATACTCCATACAGCAGGTATTCTGGAGACTTGTAGGGTCTCATTCACTACTTTTCAGTTCTCTAGGGATGCACTCAGATGGTGGGAGACTTACGAGAGGCGTAGGTCGATCGGCGTAGCACCCTTGACTTGGCAATAGTTCTCCGTGGTCTTTCTAGAGAAGTTCGTGCCTTAGTCCTGTAGAGAGGAGCTGCGCATAAAGTTTGAGCAGCTTTGTCAGGGTGATTTTTCTGTGATGCAGTATGATATGCAATTCTTGGAGTTGGCCCGTCATTCTATCTGGTTGGTTCCCACAGATAGGGAGAGGATCATGAGGTTTATAGATGGTCTCACTTTTCAGCTGCGGTTGCTTATGACTAGAGAGAAAGTGTCTGGTGCTACCTTTGATGAGGTTGTTGACATTTCTCGCCAGATTAAGATGGTTCGCGGTCAAGAGAGGGTTGAGAGGGAAGCTAAGAGGCCTCGTGGTCAGGGCGGATTCAGCGGTGCTTCTTCTAGGGGTCAGTTCCAGCACGGTAGAGGTCGTCATTTCAGACAGGCTCAAACATCTAGCCTATTTCACCGTGGTGCATCATCTGGCCATGGTTCCCACAGTCATCAGCAGGGCCAGTCATCATTCAGTGCACTACCAGCACAGAGTTCTCACCATACCCCGTCCGCTCAGGTATCCCCAGGTAGTTTTTCTGGACATCAGGAGCAGCAGTTTCGTGAGAGGAGGGGTTGTTTCGAGTGCGGAGATTTTGGTCACATTATGAGAGATTGACCTAGGCTATTGAGTAGGGCTCCACAGTGGAGTACTCGGCCAATGGCACCAGCTCCAGTTCCTCCACCACCCACCCAGTCAGCTAGGGGTGGAGCTCATCCAGCTAAGGGTGGAGCTCAGTCAACTAGGAGCTGCCCGAGAGGGGGAGGCAGATCAAGGGGTGGCCAAGCCCATTTCTATGCCTTCCCTGCCAGACCAGATGCCATTGCTTCAGATGCTGTGATTACAGGTATTGTCTCAGTTTTGCCACCGAGATGCCTCGGTATTTTTTGACCTGGATTCCACTTATTCATATATTTCCTCATATTTTGCTCATTTTCTGGATATGCCCCATGAGTCTTTAGTCTCATCTGTTCATGTATCTACTCTTGTGGGTGATACTATTGTTGTGGACCGCATATATCGGTCATGTGTGGTGACTGTTGGGGGTCTGGACACCCCAGTGGACCTTTTATTGCTCAGTATGGTTGATTTTGATGTGATATTAGGTATGGATTGGTTGTCTCCATGTCATGCTGTTCTAGATTTTCACGCTAAGACCGTAACGTTAGCGATGCCGAGGGTTGAGTAGAGCGGTTCTATAGACTATGTATGTAGTAGGGTGGTATCATATTTGAAGCTCAGCGTATGGTTGAGAAGGGTTGTCTATCCTATTTGAATTTTGTGAGGGATGTTAGTGCAGAGACTCCTGCCATTGATTTTGTTCCGATAGTACGTTATTTTTCGGATGTGTTTCCTGCAGACCTATCGGGAATGCCTCTTGATAGGGATATTGACTTTGGTATTGATTTGGTGCCGGGCACTCAGCCCATTTCTATTCCACTGTATCGTATGGCACTGGCGGAGTTGAAGGAATTTAAAGAACAACTTCAGGAACTCCTTGATAAGGGGTTTATTCGGCCTAGTGTGTCACCTTGGGGTGCACCGGTTCTATTTGTGAAGAAGAAGGATGGTTCCATGAGGATGTGCATTGATTACAGGCAGTTCAACAAGGTCACAGTCAAGAACAAGTATCCTTTGCCTCGTATTGATGATCTATTTGACCAACTTGAGAGAGTGAGGGTGTTCTCTAAGATTGATTTGAGGTCCGGGTATCACCATCTGAATATTTGGGATTTGGATATTCTTAAGACATCTTTCAGGACCCGATATAGTCATTATGAGTTCCTGGTGATGTCTTTTGAGCTGACCAATGCCCCAACAACGTTCATGCATTTGATGAACAATGTATTTCAGCCCTATTTGGACTCATTCGTTATTGTATTCATTGATGACATCCTGGTGTACTCTCGTAGCTAGGAAGAGCATGCTCAGCATCTGAGGACTGTGTTGCAGAGATTGAGAGAGGAGAAGCTTTATGCAAAACTCTCCAAATGTGAGTTTTGGCTTAGTTTAGTGGCGTTCTTGGGGCACATAGTGTCCAGTAAGGGTATTCAGGTGGATCCGAAGAAGATAAAGGCGGTGCAGAGTTGGCCGAGACTGTCCTCAGCCACGGAGATTAGGATCTTTCTTGGTTTGGCGGGCTATTACCATCGTTTGTGGAGGGCTTTTCATCTATTGCATCTCCCTTGACCAAATTGACCCAAAATGGTGCTCCGTTCAGGTGGTCGGATGAGTGCGAGGAGAGCTTTCAGAAGCTCAAGACTTCTTTGACCACGACTCCAGTTCTAGTGCTGCCATCAGCTTCAGGTTCTTACACCGTGCATGATGCCTCACGGATAGGCATCAGATGTGTTCTGATGCAAGAGGGTAGGGTGATTGGTTATGCTTCGCGCCAGTTGAAGCCTCATGAGAAGAACTATCTTGTCCATCATCTTGAGTTAGCAGCTATTGTTCACGCCTTAAAGATTTGGCGGCACTATTTGTACGAGGTTCATTCTGAGATCTATACTGATCACCAGAGTTTACAGCATCTGTTCAAGCAGAAGGACCTTAATTTGCGTCAGTGGAGATGGTTAGATCTTCTTAAGGATTATGATATCACTATTTTGTATCATCCCGGGAAGGCCAATATGGTGGTTGATGCCTTGAGTCGCCGGACGGAAAGTTTGGGGAGTTTAGCGTATCTTATAACAATAGAGAGACCTTTGGCATTGGATGTTCATGACTTAGCTAGCCAGCGTCAGATTGGACATTTCAGAGTCGAGTCGGGTATTGACTTGCGTGGTCTCCAAGTCCTCTCTTTATGACCGTATCAGGGAGCGTTAGTATGATGACCCCCATCTGCTCGTTCTTCAGGAAAGGGTTCGGTGAGGTGATGTTAGAAATGTGACTGTTGATGATGATGGTGTGTTGAGGATGCACGGCCGGATATGTGTGCCCAATGTGGATGGGCTTCGGGAGTTGATTCTTGAGGAGGCCCACAGCTCGCGGTATTCCATCCATCTGGGTGTCGCGAAGATGTACCAGGATTTGAGACATCACTATTGGTGGAGGCGGATGAAGAAGTATATAGTCGAGTTTGTTGCTTGGTGTCTCAACTGTCAGCAGGGTTAAGTATGAGCATCAGAGACCGGGTGGCTTGCTTCAGAGGTTAGAGATCCCAGAGTGGAAGTGGGAGCGGATCACCATGGATTTTGTAGTTGGGCTCCCACGGACTTCGAGGAAGTTCTATGTTATTTGGGTGATTGTGGATCGGCTGACCAAGTCCGCGCACTTCATTCCAGTGGGTACTACTTACTCTTCAGAGTGGTTGGCTGAGGATTTACATCCGAGAGATTGTTCGCCTTCGTGGTTTCCCAGTTTCCATCATCTCAGATAGGGGCACACAGTTTACATCGCAGTTTTAGATAGCTGTGTGAGAGTTGGGTACTCAGGTTGAGTTGAGCACAACCTTTCACCCTCAGACGAACGGACAGTCCAAGCGCACTATCCAGATATTGGAAGACATGTTACGTGCTTGTGTCATTGATTTTGGGGGTTCATGGGACCAGTTTTTACCGCTCGCAGAGTTTGCATATAACAACAGTTATCAGTCGAGCATTCAGATGGCTTTGTACGAGGCTTTATACGGGAGGCGGTGTAGGTCTCCAATGGGATGGTTTGAGCCGGGTGAGGCTAGGCTCTTGGGTACAGACTTGGTCCAGGATGCATTAGATAAGGTGAAATTGATTCAAGAGCGGCTTCACACGATTCAGTCTAGGCAGAAGAGCTATGCGGACAAGAAGGTCCGTGATGTGTCTT
This sequence comes from Nicotiana knightiana, assembly GCA_005239525.1. Taxonomy (NCBI): domain Eukaryota; kingdom Viridiplantae; phylum Streptophyta; class Magnoliopsida; order Solanales; family Solanaceae; genus Nicotiana; species Nicotiana knightiana. The sequence continues at coordinate 110,860 of ML423616.1, forward strand.
TCATGGTCGGGGAGAAGGTTTTGCTGAAGATATCACCCATGAAGGGTGTTATGAGGTTTGGAAAGAGGGGCAAGTTGAGCCCCCGGTTCATTTGACCTTTTGAGGTACTTCAGAGGATAGGGGAGATGGCTTACAAACTTGACTTACCACCTAGCTTGTCAAGGGTGAATCTAGTATTTCATGTTTCCATGCTCCGAAAGTATATTGGCGATCCGTCCCATGTTCTGGACTTCAGCACGCTTCAGTTTGATAGTGATATGACTTATGATATGGAGTCGGTGGTCATTTTGGAGCGACAGGTTCGGAAGCTGAGGTCAAAGGATATAACTTTAGTGAAGGTGCAATGGAGAGGTCATCCTAGGGAGGAGTCCACTTGGGAGACCGAGCGGAGATGCGGAGCAGATATCCACACCTATTTGAGACTCCAGGTATGTTTCTATACCCGTTCGAGGACAAATATTTGTTTGAGAGGGGGAGGATGTAACGACCCAGCCGGTCATTTCGAGAGTTCTAGCCATATTTTCCCCATTTATGCTTATTTTGTACTTTGCAGTTGTATTATATTGTATCGGGTTGGTTAGTTCGGGTCCGGAGTGGTTTCGGAGAGAAATTGAGACACTTAGTCTCTTTATTAGAAGCTTAAGTTGGAAAAGTCAACTGGATGTTGACTTATGTGTAAACGACCTCGGATTTGAATTTTTATGTTTCCGTTAGCTTCTTTAGGTGATTTCGGACTTAGGAGTGCTTCCATAAGGTGATTTGGAGGTCCGTAGTATAGGCTTGAATTGGCGAAAGTTGGAAATTTGGCAATTTTGGTCGACAATGGAAATTTTGATGTCAGGTTCGGAATGGAATTCTGGAAGTTGGAGTAGGTTCGTGGTGTCATTTTTACTCTGTGTGTAAAATTTGAGGTCATTCGGTGGTTTGATAGATTTCGGTGTTGTTTGCGTAATTTGGAAGTTTAAAAGTTCTTAGGCTTGAATCAGAGTATAATTTGGTGTTTTGATGTTGTTTTGAGCGATTCGAAGGTTCGACTAAGTTCCTATGGGGCTATATGACCTGCTGGTAGGTTTGGTTGAGGTCCCGAGGGCCTCAAGGTGATTCCGGGTGGCTAACGGATGGTTTGGAGTTGGAGAAGTGTAGCTGATCCGCTGCTGTATTTTGTTTCTAGTTTCCTCTTACGCGTTCGCGAAAAGTGTTTCTAAGATGGTGAGTTTTTATTCTATGTGTTCGCAAAGGAGTGGACGCGAACGCGAAAGATAGGGCAGTGTGTGCATCGCGAACGCGTGAGTGGTGTCGCCTTCGCGAAGAGGAGCGGGCAGTTGGGGACCCCAGGTCCTTAGTCTATGCGTTCACGAGGCGAGTGGCGTGTTTGCGAAGGTTTGAGCGTCGCGTTCGCAAAGGTTTGAGCTGGTAAAGAATCGAGTTTGTGAAGGAGTTTTCGCGTTCGCGAAGAGGAAAGCAGAGAGGCAGTCTGAGTTGGTCTGCACGAATGCGAGAGGACGGTCGCGTTCGCGGAGAAGAAATTCTTGGCAGGCAGTGTTAAATTAAAAATCGAGGGTTTGAGCTCATTTTTCATATTTTGAGCTAGAGATCACGGATTTTGGCGATTCTTGAGGGGATTTTCGCGGAGTTGATTGAGGTAAGTTTTTCTCACTTGATTTTGGTTAAATTCCATGATTATACCTTTAATTTGTGATTTGGGGTGAAAAATGGGGGAAAAAGAGGAAGTGTTCTTGAGATGGAATTTTGAGGTTTTGAATGAGTTTTGGTTATTGTATTTGAGTAAATTTGGGATGGTTAGGCTCGTGAGTGAATGGGCTTTTGGGTTTTTTGACTTTTGTTGGATTTCGAGACGTGGGCCCGGGGGCCGGGGTTGAACCGATTTCGGGTTTTGGCTATAATTTTATATTTTTCTTGTGGAATTGATTTCTTTAGCCTATATTGATCGTATTGTATTGCTTGTGGCTAGATTCGAGGCATTTGGGGGCCGGTTCGAGAGGAAAGGGTATTCCGGAGTAGGATTTCTACGATGTTGAGGTAAGTAGCAATTTTAAATCTGGTCTTGAGGGTATAAAACCCGGAGTTTGGTATAATGTGACTGTTTGGAGGTGACACTCATGCTAGGTGACGAGCATGTGAGTGTACACCGTGAGGGATTGTGACTTGGTCCGTCCCGTGAGACTATAAAGTTGAATATCCTTTTTCTTCTTACATGTATTACTTGTCTGCTAGAAATTTGACTGCCTTTCATGTTAGAAATCATACATATGCCATGTACCTGCTTATGGTTGTTATACTCAGTCATAGTGATTCTTGTATATGTTTACCTCAGTCTCTGTTATTATTCCCTGCTGATACACTATAGCATTCTGATTTGGTTGTTTTCCCTCCTTTACCGAGTGTCGTGAGACTAGAGAGGTTCATGACTGAGTGAGGCTGAGGGCCTGTTTGTGAGGAATTGTACCTTAGCACGGGAGTTTTCCGTGTGACACAGAGTTGTCCGTGCGGATTCTGATATAAACTAGTAGCACGTGAGTTGTCCGTGTGGACCTTGAGATGATATTATAGCATGTGAGTTGTCCGTGCGGCACGTGAGTTGTCCATGCAGATTATAGCGCTTGAGCTGTAGGAGCCCCTCAGGAGTCTGAACACCCCCAGTGAGCACATGTACCTATTGAGCATGTGTATTGAGGGCTGAGAGCCGAGTGTTGAGTTATTGAGAGCTCAAGTGGCAGTACCATGTGAGGTTTCATCTGTACCCTTTGTTGCTGCATTTAGCTGATATTTGGTTTTACTTGAACTTGGTAAATATGCAACTTATTTGACTCATGTTACTGGCATTACTCATGTTTACTCTTAGACTTTGAAAATGATCAAATGAACTGTTCTGTATAGCTCATCACTGCTTCTCAGTTCCTTATTTATTTTTGTTACTTGCTGAGTCGGTTTTACTCATACTATACCCTGCACTTCATGTGCAGATCCAGATGTGTTTGAGCGGGGAGACCATTGAGTTCAGGAGTGATCGAGTTAAGGAGACTACGAGGTAGCTGCCAGCGTCCGCAGGACCTTGTCACCCCTTCTATATTTTTTTCTGCCTTGTATTGATACTTAGACACTGGTTGTAGTTTTGATAACTAGATGCTCATGACTTGGTGACACCGATGTTTCGAGCTAGTTTTTTGCACTTTGATTCTATTTTGAGTTCAACTTTGGTTTTTATGAAAATTCCTGATATGGAGAAGTTTTAAATTACTTTTATATTTGATTTCTGGAGTATTTTGGGAAAGTCGGCTTGCCTAGTACCATCGATAGACGCTATCACGACATGTTAGGTTTTGGGTCGTGACATAAGTGGAGGCACTCAATAAATTATTTTGCTAAACCAACTGTGATATAAACGAACTTATCAAGGTGAACTGTCTTGAATAGAAAATCTCAAAATTGTGCTCTAAATTAAATTATTGAGCAAGAAACCTGGTATTCAAGTTGTAGGTTGATAATAAACGCACATGCAATCATCTCATATATGTATCTTTATAAAATTTACATGGCAGGTGAATGAACCCATATTCACCTTTGATAAATTCTAGAATTTAAGGGATTTGATCTCAATTTTAGTTGGTATAATAATCGCGATAACAAGCAACACAAGAGAATTCATGAAGAATTTTCTTCAACACTTACCCATGTGAATTCTCTTTTATTTTTGCACATCATACTTAAATTAACATGACTAAACTAATATGCCAACAAGATAAAATATCAATACTGATAAACTTTAGATTTACACCATGACATGTGCAATTATCAATAAACTCCAAGTTTATTGTGTTTTGGATTTTTATATCAATAAAACTTCTACTTTTTTATGACATTCTTTTATTTGTGTATACAAACCGAATAATAAAGCGGGTAGTTTTCACATACATATTACCCCACTGTGAGTTGTAGTAATAGAAGATATTGAATTTTTCTTTTTTTATAGTCTCAATATAACCAATTGGTTTCGCGAATACTTTAGAAACTCAATAAGTTTTTTTGAGACTTACTACGACACAATACCTTATTGATAATCAATTTTATTTCTCCAAAATAGTATAATTTTCTCTTCCAGAGCTCTCAATTAATTTTGTACTACCACATATTCATCAACGTCCATATGGTGAATATTTCTTTCAAGGAGAAAGTTATGTCATTATGGTCATGACCAAAATCATTATAGGCAAGATATGTTGCTTCTATTACTTTTTCCATGTAATAATCACATTGCCATAATATTTTACCATAATCACATTATGTACGTGTTCAATGACCATTCATGTCATAATACTGAAATTATTTTCTTATTTTATCTCAAACCTCCTTCTAGAGGTGAGTGTGGTATATTCACTACCACCAACACGTTCATAATTTTTCAAGAACGAATATGTATTCATACATAATATATTGTCATATTCATATCATAAATGGACCATAATCATCTATATGTGCTTTTCAAAATTTCATATCAAATCAATGATAAATATTACTTTCACAGAGTTAATGATTATTTTGAGAATCCTTATTATTCGCATTTCCACAATGATGACGATTATAATTTCGTCTATTGCCACGTCCACATCCATTGATACCTTCACGGTAATAATTTTATCTTCCTTCAAACTTATCATATACCGCTACCACATTCTCTTAAGGAACGAGAATGAGGCAAATTTAACGCAGCCATATACAAGCGTGTTAAATCATAATGCGTTGGGACTTGAACCAAATATCTTATAATTATCATACATAAGGAACCTGATGTCTCAAAACCTCTTTCAAAATATTGCAACTTCATGAGCAATTCTGAAATATATAACACTGAAATTTTTTTGTAACTTATCTTTCATAAGTAACCATAGCGAGCCCATAAAATATTATCATTTTGATGGTTGGAATAGACATATTCTGTTATAATATAACAAGAGTTAAAGATATATTGGCACTTTTAATGATCATATTATTTATTGCAATCTATCAACAGTTGCAAGCCCATTTACTGTCTTTACTCTTAGTTTAATGCTACGATCATTGTATGCAAACAGAATGCTCAAAAGTACTACAAATTCAAATTTTAGTATTATACCAATTAAGTCAAAAGTTTACTGGGAAAAAGAATATCAAAATATTAAAGTGTCAAGAGTAACTTTGAGATATGAAACATAAAGGATGTTGGAACATGTAAAAGATTAGCAAAAATAATATTCTGTTGCACCAATACTTCAAGCCATGTGATAACATTGTGTCTATACTGTTTATTTGTGCTATATTTGCATAGTGTTCACATGATTCTTGATATGCAAATCTAGACATGATATTAAAGAAAATCAAACAGGCTAGAGATTGGATATGTTAGACTACCGACATCACAGTGATATATATATATATATATATATATATATATATATATA
>ML423616.1:116893-132547 GCA_005239525.1 Nicotiana knightiana
AGAGAGAGAGAGAGAGAGAGAGAGAGAGAGAGATGATATAAATAGACAAACCAGTACCTTGAAACATTACAAAAGGATTACTTTTAATTCATACCTTCTCCCATAAAGGGGTTTCGTGAATAACGATTAGTTAACCAGTAGCATATACCTTTTGGTTTCTTTGCAGGCTGAATCGGAAAAACAATGAGCCCAACTCGTTTAGGAAAAAGATTGGTTTTCACAGAATCGGATAAACACAATTAATGAGAGGTTCGTGCTGATAACATGTTATGAAATAAAATAAAATAAGAGAAATTTAGAGATAATTAAAAAAGGTTTCTTCGTCTACCAAATGATAAGAGAACATTCCTATTTATAGGAAATAAAATACTTGGTCACCAAGTAACTAGTTAGATCCTAACTAAATTAGTCTTACAGTAATTAGGTTGTCTTCTAGTTACATCAGTCTTCAACCAAAACTTGATTTCCAAGTATAATATAACACATATTTTATAATACATGATCATTCACTCTTAATATTGTTTATAATAGTATCAACTATTTGTAATATTTTTTCTTGTCAAGTCAATTTCAATTCACATGTTAGAAAAATTATTCATACTACCCATTTTTAAGTAAGTCAGCGGTTACTTTATTTACATATCTTAAAAAAAATTCTTTCGTTTTATATGAAAAAGTCTACTTTTGCACTAAAAATTCTAAATTTTATTTTATTTAAATAAGTATATACCTATTATTTTAAAAAATGAGGCTCCCCAAATTTTGGGGTCTAAGGCACAAGCCTTATTAGATACAACATTAGAGCCGACGCTGACCTCTTATACCATTTTATTTACCATTTTTATTAGGTTATTAATTAATATAATTAGCTTATAAATAACCTAATTGTGTATATATTATAACATCAAAGCATAGTACCTCTTTTCTGTAACGACCCGACGGGTTGTTTTGAAAAATTACGTCCAACTCGACAGTTTGAGGTCACGAGTAGATTCACAGAGTGTATTATGACTTGCGTGCATCATCGGTTTTAGTTTTTGAAAGGTTCCAAAAGGATTTTTAGGAGTGACTCTCATTTGATAAGTTCGAAGTTGAAGGAATTGGCCAAGGTTTGACTTTTGAGTATCTGACCTTGGATCAGAGTTTCGACAGTTCCAGTAGGTCCGGATAGTGACTTTGGACTCGGGAGCATGCCCGGAATTTTATTTGGATGTTTCTAAAAAGTTTCAGCATCATTTGGTGGAAGTTGGTAATTTAAAGGTTTAGAATTTTTCTAGATTTGACCATAGTTTGAATTTCAGGCTATCGTGTCCGGATTTTTGTTTCGGAACTTGGCATATAACCGTTTGTCATTTGGAACTTTCTTTCAAAATTTGATGTCATTTAGAGTTGATTTGATATGGTTCGGACGCTCGGTTGCGATTCTAGAAGTTCTTGAAGTTCATTGTGATTTTCATGTGTTTTGGCGTCTGATTCGTGATTCCAGAGGTTATTTTGATGTTTTGATCACTCGAGCGAGTTCGTGTTATGTTTTTAGACTTGTGTGGATGTTTGGTTTGGAACCCGGGGGCTTGGGTTCTCGCGTGAGTTTCAGATTAGCTTCAGAGTGTTTTGTTAAGAATTTTGAGTGTTGTTTTGGTTTCACCGCATTTGCAATGTTTTGGTCGCTATTCGCATTTGGGAGGTAGTCTTCGCATTTGCAAACCTAGACTGCTGGGGACCAGATCACATTTGCGATGACATTATCGCTTTTGCGAAGCCTGAAGAGTTTTGCATTTGCGAACTATGCATCGCATTTGCGATGAAGGCCTGGTCTATCAAGGGTCGCATTTGTGATTTTTTGTCAGCATTTGCGGAGGTCGCATTGCGAACCCTCTATCACATGTGCGACATCTGCACCCTGCTAAATTCTAGGCATTCCGAGCTTTAGCTTCATTTTGTCATATTTGAACCCTAGGTCCGAGAGTGGGCAATTTTGAGAGAGGAATTTCATCTACAATTATTGGGTAAGTACCTATAATTAATTTCCAATTATAATTTGTGATTATACATTGATTTAACATCAAATTCATGAGAATCTAAAGGAAAATTTGGGAAAAACTGTAAAATCTTACAAAATGAAAAATGGTGATTTGAAGGACGAACTGATGTCAAAAATTGATAATTTTGGTATGGTTGAGCTCGTATCGGAATAGGTGTTCGGATTTTATTAATTTCATCGGATTTCAAGGTGCGGGCCCGTGGGGTTGACTTTCTGCAAATTGCATAAGGATCATAACTTTGTTAATTGAAATTATTTTCTCTTGCATTGTTTAATGTATTTAAGTCGTCTTTGGCTAGATTGTGCCGAGCAGAAGTGAATTTGTAAAGGAAAAGCTAATTTGAGTATTGATTTCGCCGAATTGAGGTAAGTGTCTTTCCTAACTTTGTGTGGAGGAAACTACCCCTTATGAATTGAGTAAGTTGTGCTATCTTGTTATGTGAAACCTGTGTACGCAAGGTGACGAGTGGGTACACGGTCTATATGTGGTATTTGACCGGTTTAGATTGTCTACTGTCTTTCTACGCCTTTAATTGAATTGTCATAACATGTGGTATTTCGTTGTTAGTATACTCTTTCATGTTTTATTTGACGTTGTTAGCATCTACTGTACTTCTTACTCGTTATTTCGCCTTATATGCCTTAGTTGAAGTTATTGCCTTCTTTATTGTCTTGTTACTTCTTAATTGTTGAGCTTCTTCTATGTATTTGTGCTTATCTGCTACATGTTCTAACTGTTGTGATTGCATACATAGTTATCATGTACCTTACCTGCCCTGTCGTTCTCGTAAAGTTTGTTGTATTCCGTCGGATATTATGTGGTTCCTTTGTTGTTGTGTCCCGATACCCTTGATTTTAGAAATAATTGTAAATGGGGTTATTAAAGTGTTGATGTTGATTTAATTTATTGTAAGACGGATCGGGTTGCACGCCGCAATAGGTGAAATAAAGGAGGTGGTGAAATAAGGGAGGATATTTATATTGTGATATTGTTATTGTACGGCGGGATCAGGTTGCACGCCACAACAGGTGAAATAAGGGTGAATTATGATATTGATATTATATAGTGCAATGGGGTTGCGCCCGCAACATATTTTGTTTATTGTTATGATATTGATATTGTACGGTGGGATCGAGTTGCACGCCGCAACATGTGAAATAAGGGTGAATTGATATGGTGGAATAAGGGCGAATTTTGATATTGATATTATATGGTGGGATCGGGTTGCGCCGCAACATATTTTATGTTTTGTATTCCCTGTTTTATTGCATTGTCTTTGATTCTTTCGTACGAGACTCTGAGAATTTGTATTTTCGGTTCTTCACTGTTTTGAGGATTGCGTTATTGTCATTGACTTATCGCCTTGTTGTCATTTCCCGAGTTCTTTTCCTAATACTATTATTTTGGTAAATTGATTTTCAAGGTGAAATTACTACGTTGAGTCATTACCTCCTGCACTGCTGAGTTGTTAGTAATATAGTGTTTTTAAATAAAAGAATTAATATCATGCTACCTTGTGTGACTTTTAAGTCAAAACTCGCCGTTATTTTTGGTACTTACCATTTCTAATAGTTGTCATACTTTACTTCAATTGATTTCCCAACTTAATATCCTTGGTCTGTCTGAGGTTTTTATTTTACTAAAAAAGGAATTGTTATTATATTTTAATTTAATAAATTTATATTAAATTCATTAGCTTATCCGATGTTGTATTTAATTGAAAAAAGTTATTTTCTTCACCCAAATAATTTCTAAAATAAACTCAGTTTCTCATTGATTTCCTACTTGGTTCAGAAGCTGTAGTTTTACTTTTCGATATATAAATAAAGTCTCTTAAACATCCTAATTAACATTTGTCACGGATATTATGTACTGATTAGCACATGGATCTTACCGTGCAAAGTGAGATTTATGATATGAGATTACGAGAAGTGGGATTATTGAAATTTTGTATTAGAAATGACTTGATTGGTTGAGTTGACATCGTTTTACCTACTTGAGCACATTTATATTTCATTCGTACCTCAACTATGTTGTTGTTTAATTACTTGGTTATTTCTCATTGACATTCGTGCTTCCCTTATCGTTACTACTGTGTGTAATATGATTTTTGTCTGCTATTGGCATTTCTTTGATATTCCTTCCTTGTATCTTTATGTCATATCCTGCATGTTTAGATGTTCAGTGTGTGTCTTGACCTGGCCTCGTCACTACTCTAAAGAGGTTAGGCTTGATACATATTGGGTACCACCGTGGTGTACTCATGCTACTCTTCTGCATATTTTTTTTGTGCGGAACCAGGTTCTTCGGATCGAGTCGGGTTTGAGACTTATGCTTGATGTGGCTGGAGACCTCAAGGTACACCTGCTGGGATTTCGCAGGCTCCGAAGTCACCTTCTATTGTATTTATTTCTATTGTTTCCTTCTATTCTGGAACAACTATGTATTCATTATTTAAATGTACTCCTAGAAAGGCTAACGACTTGTACTGCCGATTTTGGGCTATTGTATAATGTTGAGACTATTGGAATATTTAGAAATTTCTGGTTCATGTTCATCAGATGTTTAGTGGAATTTATTATCTTTTCGGTATGTGTTAAGCTTACCTAGTTTTAGAGATTAGGTTCTATCACAACTCCTACAGAGGGATTTTGGGTCGTGACAAGTTGGTATCAGGGCTCTAGGTTAATAGGTGCTACGAGTCATAAGCACGTTTAGTAGAGTCTTGCGGATTGGTATGAAAACGTCTGTAATTATCTTCGAGAGGCTACGGAAGCTATTAGGAAATTCCATCTCTTTCATACTTTATCGTGCGACATTGATTCAGCTCGAAGCATATATCTTATGTTTCTTCGCACCCACTCGTGTATCATATTGCGCACTCGGTATCAGCTGTGCGCCGACTGTTTGTGATGATGTGGATGGGCTACGAGGGAGCCAGAGATGCTCGAACATTCTCTTAATGTGTCGTCCAGACTGAGGATGCGGAGGTATTTAGAGACTATTCAGTTGTTCACATGGGAGTGCAGCGGGTTCTGGCATCTAGTTAATAAGTACGATCTTGGGAAGGTTTAATTGGTTGACTAGTCATCGCGATCGTGGTAGGGTCACGACGTGGATGTTGATTGAGGATAGTTAGTGGTGTTAGAGACTATGTGGTTCATATGGGGTTTCTACGCAGTGGAAGGTATATTTTATCATTCAAGGAACTGAAGGAAACGAGTTTGACTGTCACGAGAATGGACGTGCGCTTAGTAGATGACTTGGAGTACCTTGTGATTGGTGTTGTACGAGCTGTAAAGGTTAGTTTTGCGGATCATCAGATGTTGTTTTCTCTGGCTTCGCGCCAAGTGGGGGAGTCTACTAGCAGCATTCAGATTGCAGAGTCAGGTGTTACATCAGTTTTGGCTTGAGATGTGTATGTATATGATATTGGAGGGTTCCCCGAAATTTGCATATGATTACGATCTGAGATCTTGCATGGGATGATGTTGGGGCTTACAGTGTTTTTGCATCATTAATGGATCTACATTTCAGTATCAAAGGGGGTTGGAGAAACAACTTCAGATTCACAGAAGGTGTGGGCATCTTGGTTGCGGCATTATGCGGTGCTTCAGAGGAAATATAGTGGTTTATGAGATTCTGGGCTACGTGGTTCGTGCTAGGATTTTCTACATTGGGATTTGGTTGGGATCATTGTGTATCGACCGGGAGAAATGTTACCCCAGAGGAAAGACGAGGAGTATTCGAAGAAATGGGTCAGCTATGTGGTGTTGGGTCAACATAGCAATGGAAGTAATTCGTCCTTTTTGAATGGGAATTTTCTACCGGCATTTGTGGCAATACTTTTGGGTTGGATAGTTTGTGTGATTAGGTTGAGTTGGGGAGATGCAGTTCTGATGGCTTAGTTGCGTACGGGCGGGTCTCTAATAGTTCTCGATGGTGTTGGCCACGGATTGAGTCTGCTGTCTGCTACGGGCATGAGGGATATGTTGTACATTATGGCTTTCTCCTGGATGGATATTAGAAGTTAATAGAATGCTGGCATTATTGGATATCATATACGAAGATCGTGCATTTCAGGAAGGCACCTTGTGTTATGGTTGTAGATGCTTGGCTAGCGGTATGGTGATTATGGTGTTTTGAGGCTTTTGAGGTTCAGGTTTTGTTATGCGGTTGGAAAATCTACATGGGTGCTTCAATAAGATGATGGGGTGTGAGTGATGTATCAGCCATTCGAGTAGCGTAGTTGATATCGAGTATGGAGATTTTGGTATTCCAGAGATTTTGGGGCTGGATATCCTCATATGCAGATTATTTCTTGTTTGCGGATAGTGAAGAATGTTGAGAATGGGATAATTGATGGAATAAATTGTCGATAGGTTCATATGAAATTTCGGAAGGATATTTACCTATTTGGGAATGATCAGGATTTGGTTTGGGGTTTATTTGAAAGCCCAATAGGACTGTGTATTAATCAGGTTTGGGTACTCTTGTGAAGTTGATATATGGTTATGTTGCCAGCCAGAATGGATATTATTTGTGCTCCTGGCCTATGTTATGTACCTCTCTGTTATGCGATAATGGAATGTGGGGTTGTATGATTATTATTCACGCATGTTGTAATTCCATTTAGGCCTTATGGCGATATGGGCAAGATGGCCCCAGTGATGTGTATTTTCTCATTGCACCTTAGTTGTGCTTGTTTTCCTCCATGTTGTTCTATTTCTATTCATTTTCCACAATTATACTTATGCACTCTATTGTGCTTGATATCAGCATTCATGTGATCAGTGAACCCGAGAACTTTGCCTCGACGAGTATCCCTATGTGGATTGATATATTTGGGGTCGGGCTGCACGCCGCAGCGGATGTTATGTGAGATACTCTTCCTTGTGTTTATTTTATGTTCCATTTCCCCTCTGTGGTATAATTTGATGAAACTGTACTTGTTATTATATTTGTTGCACTTGTTAGATTATCCTCGTACCTTGCTTTCCTTCTATTTTGCTACGTGCCTGGGTTATTGCCCAGTTGGTGTACTGACCGTGTTATGTGAGAATCTGTGTGGTTCCGCGATGAGTTATTAGTTGGGATGCTAGTATTGGCTGAGAAGAGGTTCTTAGACCTAAGATTCACACTATTGTTTTGGGGTGAGGTGCGGTTGGAAGGATGCCGCTATTTTCACTCAGATTTGGGCAATGGATCTTGAGGGACGGGAGAGCTTCTTGGCTTGTTGATTTCATGGGTGGTTGTGAGTTTCTGCATGTTTCTTGTATCTTGGTCAGCGTTGTGGAGGTCCAGAACAAGGTTTTATTCAATGTGAAGCATATTGTCGACATCCAAATTGTTATTGGGCATCTATGATGGTCAGAAGATATTACTACGGGCATTTGAGTTATGTGAAACATCATGTGATTGTGCCCTGGGTCGAAATTGTGGCTCAATTCATCATTTCATCTTGTTTAGGTTTATACAGTGTATTGATGCGGTTCAAATCCTATGATAAGTTTAAGATGTTGAGGGTTGGATTGTCCTAAGTTTATGGGCTAAGGATGAAGTGAGATCTTCAGTTAAGTTGCGTTTTCAGGACTACGTAGGTTGGGTGATGGGGAATCACCCCTCGATGTATGTATGGTGAATTCATGCGGTGATTTGATAGCTTTGGAACGACTCCTGGCACGTTCGAGGATGAACATATGTCAAAGTGGGGGAGGATGTAATGACCCGACTGGTCATTTCAAGCAATTGCGTCTGAATCGACAGTTTGAGGTCACGAGTAGCTTCACACAGTGTATTATGACTTGCGTGCATCATCAGTTCGGGTTTTTGAGAGGTTCAGAAAGGATTTTTAGGAGTGACTCTCATTTGAGAAGCTCGAAGTTGAAGAAATTGGCCAAGGTTTGACTTTTGAGTATCTGACCTCGGATCAGAGTATCGACGGTTTCGGTAGGTCCGAATAGTATTTTGGACTTGGGTGCATGCCCGAAATTTCATTTGGATGTTTCTAAGAGGTTTCAGAATCATTTGGCGAAAGTTAGCAATTTAAAGGTTTAGAATTTTCCTAGGTTTGACCATAGTTTGAATTTAAGGCTATCGAGTCCGGATTTTGGTTTCGGAACTTGGAATAGGTCCGTTTTGTCATTCGGAGCTGATTTGATATAGTTCGGATGCTCGGTTGCGATTCTAGAAGTTCTTGAATTTCATTTTGATTTTCATGTGTTTTGGCGTCCGATTCATGATTCTAGAGGTTATTTTGATCGCTCGAGCGAGTTTGACGAGTTTGTGTTATGTTTTTAGACTTGTGTGGGTGTTTGGTTTGGAGCCTCAGGGGCTCGGGTGAGTTTTGTCACACCTCCTTTTTCACTACCCCCGATTAATGAAGGGGTAATAAGGGAGTTTTTTCAATTAAAGTGACATTATTCGGTTTTGCGATTTAATATTATTTTTCAGAGTCACCACCCGGATTTTTGACGATGTTCCAGGACACCGTTTATTTATTAAAAATCCCAAAAGCGAGGAATTTTGAATCTGTTTTAAGTTTTCTACGAACCAGAAATCTAAGTATGGAATTCTGTTAACCCGAGAGAAGGTGTTAGGCATTCCCGAGTTTCGTGGTTCTAGCACGGTCGCTTAACTATTAATAGTTGGCCTAATTATCTGATTTATTACATATTTTAAACCTATTGTGCTTTTTATCCTTTTTCACTTTTTATCCGCTTTTATGGATTTATCTTGAAACAAGTCACGATGGCGTGCACTTGCTTGTTCTTAGACACATTATAATTGCACCACATGAAATGCACCCGCAATTACAACATGTGATTTTTATTATAATTTGAATTTGAAGACGGGGACATGAGTTGTCGCACCTGAGTGTAGATTACGTAGTCAAGACTATGGTCATGACAGTTTTAAAGTGCCTATTTGAGGCGATGTTTGATTATTCTTTATGTTTTCTATTTGAAATAACATTTTTATTTTTAAAATCAATTAGGACGTTTATGGATTTATCTTGGACAAGTTACGATGGCGTACACTTGCAGTTTTTTAGCACATGGAAAAAACGTCACATGAAATGCACCCATGATTGCTATGTGTATTTTCATTAGTTATTTAGAGTGAGGGTCGGGGACATGAGTTACCACTCCCGAGTGTAGTTTATTGTAATTTTGGGGTAATGGTTGATTCTTTTCCAAATTTCAACCTAAAGATGTATTTTTCAACCTAAAGGATATATGAAAGATTGTTTAAGCTTAAATTATAAAGGACGTAAATCTTGGGGGTATGGCCATATTTAGCCCAAGTTATCATTTAACTCTTTTTGCCAATCCTAATTGTGGCTAATTTATAGGGAGGTCACTAGTTCAGGAAATCCAACTAAGTCCTAATAATCTTTACTTTTCAGTTTGATGAATAAATAGGAAATATGGTAATCAAAATACATGTTCATTCATACATGCACTTATGAGCATAACACAAAGGATTTTCTGGTTTTTTCATTTTTTAGGCGGCCTAAACATGAATCTAAAATACTCATTAAATTTGAAATGGATTGGCAAGGCAAAATCATGCTACTTTCAGAACTTTTATGATTTCTAGCGAAAAGATCGAACCACGGGCAGTCTTATTAATTCTTGAGACAGTGATTCTTATCAATTTAAAAACAACCTGATCTCATGTTTCTAAAGGCTTAAAATTCACACGTGTATACATTGATTTTTCGCAGATTTATAAGACACAAAATACACTGAAGATAATCTACTGACTTTATTTATGTCGAAACTCTAACTGAACTTTGGGACAACTATTTTTTGAGATCCAGCGAAGTGTTTTTTTTACATATTTCACATATGTTCTTTGCCTAATGTCATTTTCAGAATAGAAAGAATGCAAATTCGAATTTTAGAAAAAAAACATGAATAAAACTGAAATTAAGTGTACAGTCCAGTCCTTATTACAACTAAAAGTATATACGAAAAAAGGCTGTAATTACACTATTACATTGTTCTTGATTAAATATACAAATTCTAATAATAAGAAGAAGATAAAAGAACAAGATTAGTTGTTGCTCCTGTGAAAGCCAACAACTTTCTTGCTTTTAGGATCTGTATTCTTCAACTTTTAGTCTCGCTGGACCATAATGAACTCATATGCACTGTAAAGAATGAATCTGATCATTACAGAGATCAGATTCGACTCTTTACATGCTGCTCCCATAGTGACATAAGATCTAAGTCGTCCAAACGAACGTATATAAGCATCTTATGAGGGTGAATTTGACCATTTAAAGGGTCAGATTCACTACCCCTTTAATGCTAGCTAATGACTCTATTATGACTTCAGGGATATAGAATTAATCACAGAAGCCTCTAAGAGATAATTCTACTGTTATAATCACACATAGATGGACAACCAGATTTTAATAAGCAATTACAGATTCAGCAGGAAGAAAGGCAACATGTTTTATGTATTTTTTCTTAGATTGAATTTGACTATGAAGAAGAGTCTGATTCAAACCCAAAGATACAAACTTGATTGACATTTCTAACAACCATACCAATACTTCAAACAATATTCATTTGAACAGTTTGTCTATTCTTGGCTTTTTAGAGAATTAATCAGATCGTACAAGGGTTCAAATTCTTTACTCTACAGCCCTTCTTGACTACATGTTGTATACCCTTTAAAGGGTGAATTCAGCCATCTACACTACTGTTGTGTGCACTGTTATGGGGTGAATTTGACCATTGGAAGGTCAAATTCATCTACCCTAGTATAATTTATCTTCCTAACATGCTAAACACATATGAAATTACCACCTAGCTATCAAATGTTAAGCTTATTAGCTGAAACTCAGCACATAACCAAGCAGATTCCAAGATTTGCATGCATACACTCAGATAATGATAATCTTACTTCAGTTTCTACATTAAGAAAGAAGGAGAAGAAGATTCAGATTCACATATTCTTGAAGAAAACACAACATGAACCAACAAGTTTAAAACAAGGTCTGAATTCAATAATTTTTGTATAAAGTTCACTGTTACATACCTTTAAAGAGAAAGAAAAACCAGCAAGAGACTTGACCAAATAAAGGTCAAGTATGAACAGTAAGCAACAAAAAAAGAAAAGAAATTAGCAACAACAACAGCAACAGCAACAGAAAACCAGAGAGAACCAGTACTCAGCAATAACCAAACCCAGAAATCTTGAGTAGAAATACTTAGGACTCCTAACAATCAGTCTCCAAAACAGAAAAAAAAACCAAAGTAACTGAGAACCAATTCCTCTAAAAGAAATCAAATTTTTTTCTTTCCTAATAATAACTTTTTTTTTTGAATGAGAAGTATTCTGTATTTCAGCAGCTCATAGAGTGTAAAAAATGTAACCTTTCATCTCTAAAAAGAGGGTCTATTTATAGGATATTTGGGAGTGGAATATTCTTTTGAATATTCCCTATCCAAAGCTGAAAAACAACACTCAATATTACATAGGGCAGCTGTCAACCCTATCTTTGGGACAACTGCCCCTATTCTAGAACTTTCCTCTTTTAGAAAATACCCTTTTAACCTTAAAAATCTGATTTCCTAAACTGAGTTACCTAATGTACCCCTTGGAGTCCCTGAATTTACCATTGGGTAATCAAGGTTAAGCTCACTTGGGTTATTATTTAACTCTAGTTAACTAAAACTAGTTAGGTTCACTAGTTAACTAGGCATTAACTTTGGTTAGTTAAA
This sequence comes from Nicotiana knightiana, assembly GCA_005239525.1. Lineage (NCBI taxonomy): Eukaryota > Viridiplantae > Streptophyta > Magnoliopsida > Solanales > Solanaceae > Nicotiana > Nicotiana knightiana. The sequence continues at coordinate 128,676 of ML423616.1, forward strand.
CCTAGCTATATTCTTTAGTTAACTATTAGTTGTTCTTAACTATGGTTGAGTCAAACTAGTTAAAGGTTAATTGATTATGTGCCTAGAGTTGATTTCATACTAGTTACCTAGGTTTAGGTTAACTAATTATCAGTTTAATTAAGCTTAATTGAGGTTAGTCAACTCAGCTTTCTTAACTTAGGTTAGATGATATGTTTTAGTCAATTGTTCAAGACCTAGTTGACTAAATGCCTAAGCAGGGACAATTAGGAAATTCTATCTTATTGGCAATTAATCTTAACTAATCACACAATCAGGTATATAATCAATTAGATAACGAACCTTATTGGCAATTAACTAACGACAGTCAATACTTAGGAAACTTAAAACCATGAATCTTTACTTCGGCATTACAAACAAATACATGACTAAGCTAATAAAACTCCTAATCACATGATCATCANACTAAATGCCTAAGCAGGGACAATTAGGGAATTTTATATTATTGGAAATTAATCTTAACTAATCACACAATCAAGTATATAATCAATTAGATAACGAACCTTATTGGTAATTAACTAACGACAGTCAATACTTAGGAAACTTAAAACCATGAATCTTTACTTCGGCATTACAAACAAATACATGACTAAGCTAATAAAACTCCTAATCACATGATCATCTTATTCTAGATGACTGTCAATAAACTAGGAAAACACACAGAGGGGGATCATGGACAAATTTATGAGGAATTCATATTACTAATCTTTTTAACCACTAGGCATGTTGTCAACTTGAGACGATATTAACAGAAACAAAAGTTAAAAAGAATAAACTAGAACAGTAATCTTAAACACACACATATGATTCTATTTTATGAGAAGAAAATGATGAATAAAAGGAAAAGAATAATGAGCACAGGGATACATGAAACGCTTTTGTTAAAACTTTTTTTTTAAGACCTAAGTTGCATTATTCCAATATCTAAGCGGGTTCGATTAATCTAAGAATGCACTGACAGAATCAACAAATAAACATGAGCAAAAGGAAAACAATGACTAAACAATCAAAAATCAGCTAAATTAAACAGTGATTAACACATTTTTTTGTTTTTTTTTTTTAAAATGTTATACAGAAACATTAAAGAGAGAAGTAGGATACCCGTTAAAGGGATTTTGGCCGGAAAAAATGGAATCGCCGGACCTTGGCCGGACTCCGGAGGGTTTAAAAATGACTTCAACCCACATGAATTAGTAGCCCTCAACGAGAGCTATCGATCCATGTAGGTAGAAACCATTGAAGGACTTCATATCGGCCAGAAGGGGAAGCTAGGGTTTTTGGATTCCTAGATCCGAAATTTGACGATTTTGGATGTTTTTTTTGGGAAATCGATGGTGGGAGGTGAGTGAGGAAGGGGTGAGGGTCATCTGATGCGAATTTGGGGTTGATTGGAGAAGCTCCGCTGTTATAGCATTTTAGGTTTTTCAGATTCTTATATCTGAAATCGGGTGATTTTGGGTGGGATTTTGGGGAAACTGATGGTGGGATGGGGTTAAGGGTGAGGAGAGGGTCATAGGGGGAAAGTTTGGGGTGGTTTGGAGGTCGTCCGCCATCGATAGGCGACTTTCGGGCGGCCGAATCCTAGGGCGACTAGGGTTTGGTTTAGACAGAAGAGAGAGACGGAGGGGATGGGGGTGTTAGGCTTCTAGTTTAATGAGGGTAGGGGTGAGATTTGGACAGTTATATACTAAAGGCGGGGTGAGTTCCTAGTCGTCTGATCTATCTCGATCAACGACTGGGATTTGTTTACTTATCCTAAACAGGGTCGTTTGGGGTGGTGTATGGGGCAGGCCGGGTAAGGGGTTTATTGGGCTGGGCAGGTGAGTAGTGTAGAGATAGGTTTGGGCCTGGGTAGTTTCAAGCCCAGGTCCGAAATTGTCTCTCTTAATTAATTAAACTAATTAATCTAATTAAGTTCAAATCTAATTTAATCCAAAAAATATAGTAATTAATTTTAACCTTATTTTTCATCTATTTACGGATTAATAAAGAATAAAACGACCAATTTTATATTCCTAATTAAATCTGTGATTTATCGAATAAAAATGATTAATCTTTAGTAATTAGTTATTAAAACTACATTACGTTAAATAACCATCATTCATTTATTATTTTATTCAATTAATTACAAATAATGAATATATAATTCCTTCATAATAATGATGCGCCTAAGTACGCAATTTTAAATAATTGTAAAGGATGAATTATGAATATGCAATGCAAGAAAAAAATAATTCACAATTAACACTAAAATTCAACAAAATTTATGAAATTAATTTATTTTATTGAATTTTGTAGGAGTATATGGTGGGTGAAAAATCACATGCTCACAGCGGCCCCTCTTTGCTCGGAAACACGAAGAGTTTTCGGGCAAAGATGAAGTGAGCGGCGATAAAAGACCTTTACTCATTCATATGTTCCAATGTGAAGTGTTTTTGAAAAGTTTGACCGAACCCTACTTCAAAGGTTGCCTAAATATCCCTGGCTATAAAGGAATCAGGTCAGTGTAGTTCTGGAAGTTTTGGTAGCTGGGACTACCGAGTAATTGTGGTTTCACTGCGGTTGCTGCCGTTACTGCTGCTGATTTCCTTATTACACCCAAGTACAAAACGAAGGACTAACTAAAACCTATCAGCTGCTAAATTACAAGATTCCTATCTAAGACTTGGTCTTGAGTCTTGGTCTTTTGCTGACTCTGACATGGATCTTGATGCTTGTTAGTCGTAGGTGCTGGTTTTGTCTCTTCGTTCCTCAAAGCAGGATATACTGGACGGATGAATTCAATCTCGTCCCGAATAGTCCACATATTCCCCGTTTGTGCACTTTTGGATTCTTTCTTATTTTTGTTTTGTTATTTTGGATCGAAACTTCTTCTTTTGGTCATCTCGAGTTCCAATGTCCTAGAAACGTAATCTGCACAAAAATCAAAACAAATGAACGAAATTTTTGCCCCAGTTTTCACTAGGAATATTTCGTGAGTTATTGTAACGAACTCTATGCTACTTCATTATTGAAAGCAATGAAAAGCCGGGATTGGTGATCCCGTAGTTACTGCAGACTAGGGAGTGGATACCCTCTATCTTAAAGCGGGATCAACTAGGGGTTGGGAGCCCTATGTTGCAAAATGAAATCAACTAGGGATTGTGTACCCTATGTTGAAAAAGAAATCAACCAGGGAGTGTATACCCTTGATTGGAAAAGAAAGCATCAACCAGGGAGTGTATACCCTTGATTGGAAAAAGAAAACATCAACCAGGGAGCGTATACCCTTGATTGGAAAACAAAGCATCAACCAGGGAGTGTATACCCTTGATTGGAAAATAAAGAATCAACCAGGGAGTGTATACCCTTGATTGGAAAAGAAAACACCAACCAGGGAGTGTATACTCTTGATTGGCATCGACTACGGTAGTGTATACCCTGCATCGGGAAAAGAAAGCAGAGTGTATACCCTTGATTGGAAAAGAAAGCATCAACCAGAGAGTGTATACCCTTGATTGGAAAACAAAGCATCAACCGGGGAGTGTATACCGTTGATTGGAAAAGAAAATATCAACCAGGGAGTGTATACCGTTGATTGGAAAAGAAAACATCAACCAGGGAGTGTATATCCTTGATTGGCATCGACTACGGGAGTGTATACCCTGCGTCGGGAAAAGAAAATCAACCAGGGAGTGTATACCCTTGATTGGAAAAGGAAGCATCAACCAGGGAGTGTATACCCTTGATTGTAAAAGAAAGCATCAACTAGGGAGTTTATACCCTTGATTGGAAAAAAACATCAACCAGGGAGTGTATACCCTTGATTGGAAAAGAAAACATCAACCAGGGAG
>ML423620.1:2102-20157 GCA_005239525.1 Nicotiana knightiana
GGGTGTCTCCTTTCGCGTATTTTTCGACGTATTTGCATCCTTTTAGCTCCGTTTCCATCTCCACTTCACCTACACATGAAATAAACTCCATTAAGCACATAACAAGTGTAATTTTATCATTAATGCACATAAAATGTAAGGTATATCACATGTTAAACTATGCTTTTTAGTCTCGCATCACCAGCCTTGAGAGGTCGAAGAAGAAAGAGGTCTGGGAGGACCGGTTTGTGAGTTTAGCTACCTTCACCAATTGTTGTGGGTGGTGGCCGGTGAGATTGCTTACTCTTGAGCGAAAGTTCCTACTTCAAGACCTTGACAAGTACAATCCAGAAGTGTTGAGATAGTTTCGAGAGAGAAAGGTATGGATGTGGTTCACCCAGTCAACTGTGTGCCAAGGAGTATTTGGTCCGGCAGTTCTATGCTAATGTGGCACATATCAAGAAAGGGAACAAGGTTACAAAAGTGAGAAATCTGAAAGTGCGGTTCGATCAACACACACTGAACTCCTACTTGGGGTTTGAGGATGTGGAGCCAGTGCAGTACTTGGAGAAGCTGGAGATGGGTGATGCAACTCGCCCATGGATAGCTGAGATTCTTCCGGGCCCGGGGGCACTACCACCATGGATCACTGCAGGGGTTCCAATTCAGCAGAACATCCTAAATTTTGAGGCGAAGGGATATCAGACCTTCGTATGAAGCAGAATAGACTCGTGCCTGAACGAGACAAATTCACCTATTCCACGGGAAAATCTAGCCGCTCCTATTATGGACGGGTACCCGGTCAATATGGGTGTCGTGATGTCGGCCAACATGACAGTGGTCGCCAGGCAAGTTGATACTTCCTACCTGTATCCCAACATCCTCACTGATTACCTTACTGGTGCACAGGTAGAGCCTAGGGATTTTGACATTAAGGTTCGAGTAAAGAAGCCCTTCTCTTGATATTCTTTGATGGATCCGAAGAACCCGAAGAGAAAGGGTCAGCCGACTACTACCGTAGGCTAGTCTGATGAGCCTTCGGTGGTAGCTGCAGAGTTAGCAGATAGCCTTCCACTTCAGCAGTGCCTTCTGCCAGTACAGCTGCCATGCCTCCACCTTCAGCCTCAGTGCCTCCCTCCTCGGTTTTGAAGCGTGTGTTTATGCCTTCTGCTGTACTATCTGCGTTGTGAGTCTCCCAAGCTTTGGCGAGCCTCAACAACTAGATGCAGACAGCTACTACAAAGCTATCTGACTTATCCAGTCATGTTGCAGCGCACTCATCTATGTCGGCACCCCATATTCCTTCCACACTCGGAGAAACTTTGAAGAATATCCTGAACAACCATAACACTATCATGGCCACTATGGTACAACATGGGTCCGTGATTGAAGAATTGGCCAAATAAGTAAATAAGATGCGGAAGTCACAAGCTTCAAAGAAATCAGTGGATAAGCTCCGACGACAGGTAACCAAGCTTGCAGAAGCCGGAGATATTCCATTTGACATGTTGATAGATCCACACCACCCAGGCCGAGATCCCACAGAGCCCACTGCAGCAGCTGGCCAGCCTGAGGAGCCAGACCTTGCTGCTACACTGCCGAGGTAGTATGTCAGATGTTCACTAATCCAGCTACTCCGGGACTTGAGGATGATGAGATCCAATTGGGGACTGAGATCGGCGCCACTGCTGGGGACACAGAGATGGCCACTAAGCCATAGGGAGTTTTCTTCACTCTCACCCTTCTTATACTTTTCTTAAGCATTGGGGACAATGCTTATTTTTATTTGGGGAAGGGGGTGGAGTTTCTTTGATATTTTTATGATGATGTATTTTGATAACTATGACACATTTGACATGCAATTAACTTATTACTATTTTCTCCTTACTTCTTATTATGTATATATTCCATCTTATCTCTCATTATGTATATCCGTTTAGTTTTTAATAGTTTTTTTTAAAGCTTTATTATCTTTATGTGTGTATTCTTTTTGTTTTCTTTAATAGCTTCTTTTTATATTTTAGTGGATAATAAGCCTTTGATTTTCTTAATGTCACGGTTTTTTCAAAAGGTGGTTTTTTTGTGTGAACTAGGTGACTCTTCCCAACGATGGATGGCGCGACAACCTTCTTAAAGGATTGAGTCTGTTTTTTGTAGTTAGGTAATAATAGTAGTAATAATGTATAAAAAGACCTAATTGATTCATGCTTGAAGAGTCAAACATGCTTCACTTAGTACCAACATACTTAACTATGTGCTTATGGTTTAAACAAAGTTTTTTGAAAAGAAATAGCTCTAGTTAGTGACCTTTTGACTCTTGTGTTAACTTAGGCAATCATCGAGTGGTTTTGTCGAACCATAGTGATCTTCAATCTTGAATATGGTTGTTTTGGGCCCCCGAATCTATCCCTTTTTAACAATCCAGGTACGTAAGGGGTGAGATGTGCAAGTCCAAGTACCCGTGCGAATGGTCTAGAACTTGCCTCGAATTTGTTTCTAGGCAAAACTTTAAGTTTTGCTTGGCCTGAGAAATGATTGTAGGCTCTCCTTTTCCCGCTTGAAATTTTCCATGGCACACCAATGTTATTATCCCTAGTCAACCCATTTGAGCCTAAAACCTTTCTCATTTGATAACCATGTTACAAGCCTTTACCCGTTTTATCGTGACCCTCTCTTGACACCTGAGCTTTCCTTAACACTCTTGTGAAATAATTGGCTAAAATGTAAGTTTTAGGGAGAGACGAGGAGTTTGAAAAAGGTATCAAGGCATAAAAGATAAAATAAATGAATAGATGTAAAGGCAAGAAAAAGAAAAATGCAAAAAGAAAGTGAATAAGTTGAAGAGATTCGAAGAAAAGTAATGGTGCGAAGCATGGAGAAATCAAAAAAGGAGAAAATGAATAATATGACCAAGAAAGAATGATGTTAAGTCTCTCTAGTTCCTCTAAGGAAAAGAAAATGACTCAAATAGTTGGCAAAGCATGAGCTGAGAAAAGAAAATGGAGTGCTTAAGGAAAGATGAACCTGTTCTATCATAGCTTATCCAACCTTAGTCCAAAATCCTTCATTGCATTCAGAAAAAGCCCTACGTTATTTCAATCTGAGTAAGCTTACATTAGTGGTGATTTACATGAAGGGAAAGCCTATAGTACTTAAAGCCGTACTTGCGACAATGTTTTGAGAGAGATGAGTGGACCTTTCGCAAATCTTTGGATTTAGTGATATATTCTTAAGTGAGATAGGCAAATGAGAGTAGAGGAGGAGGAGTTTGGGATCCACAATTATCTACGTGAAAGAGTGATCTTCCTTGATGAATAGAGTCAACTCTTGATGCTCAAGTGTCACATTAGAAATATTCGTGCTAAAAATTTTAACTTGTTGCCTTGTTGATAATTCATAATTTGTGGGTAATTGTTGGTCGCAATTGATGTGTGATTGATTCACCTTTGATTAGATGGAATAGATCTTAACTTGTGGAGGTGGGAATTACTTTATTTGCTCGAGGACAAGCAAAAGCTTAAGTTTGGGGTAGTTGATAAGTGGGGATTTTGACTACTTATTAGTGCCTTTTAGCTTTCGTTTTAGTCCAAAAGCATTTAGTTGTGTTCTCAAAAACTGATTAAATGTGCTTAATTGTAGGAATATTGGAAGATGAGCTCCCAAGATGAAATCCAACTCAAGAAGAAGTAATCTGAACTCAAGGACAAAAACAGGCACAAAAGCTTAGAAGTGCGGACCGCAGAATATCATCTACGACCGCAGGTTGTGAAAAAATTCCCATCAGAGAATGTGCAAAGTGCGGTCCCCACATGATATGTATGGCCGCAAAAGCTGGGTCAAAGCAAAAGTTCAGAGAACCTGCATCTCAAGACCACCAAAAGTGCGGACTGCACAATTATTTTGCGGCCACAGAAGAAGAGTTATGTGGCCGCAGTCACATTTGTGTGGACCGCAGAAGAGCAAGGTGCGGCCGCAGTCACTATTGTGCGGACCGCAGAAAGAGGCCAGTGTGGCCGAAGTTCAGAATTATGCAGCCGCAGATTTCCAATCCTGTCAAGTTGAAGAAAAGTGCGAACCGCACATGGAATTATGCGGCCGCCGAACCTCCGAAAGGGCATTTTTCTATGAAAATTCCAGCCTTGTATAAATAGAAGAGTTTCTTCTATTTATAAATAGAAGCCTTGTACAATAGACGGTTTCTTCTACTCTTTTAGTAGTTTTTGCTTTTTTTAACCATTTGAACATATATTTTGTCATTTTAATCATCAATATGGGTATAATTATCATTTGTTCTTCTATTTCTTATAATATAAGCATGAGTAGTTAAATTTTGACTAGGGTTGTGACCCAACCCTAGAGTGTAAGCTTAATTGGTGTTTGATTTATTTCTTATTTATGGTTGGGTGTTTATATTTAGCCTTGTTCTTGCTTTTATTTGAAGAATTAATGGTTTCAAACACTAGTTCATGCCTATTTGACTTGTTCTCTACTTGAGAAAGAGAGACTTAGTCTAGGAAAACTTGACTAACAAGAGATTAGGTCAATCGATATATTGATAAGACCAATTAAAGGGTTGAACCTAGAGATAGTAAAACCCGACTTGAGCTTTTTATCAACAGTTTTGTTCAATACCCATTTGGACATGAGAAAGCCAAATTGGGCAAAATCACTCTCTGACTGAGATGTATTGAGTGGATACTTGACTGTTGATATCTATAATATACCCCGACCAATAAAACAAGCTTTAAAGTTCACAACCCATTAGGAAAACACCTAGGTGAAGGTCATTGCCCTAGGCCTTTTATATCATTTGATAAACAACAAAAATAATTTCCTAGTTTCATTCTTTAAATTGCAATCGTAGTTTAATTTAGATTTCTAAACAAACCAAATATTGTGGAAGTGAAAATTTAGATATATAAAATCACTCACTAAGATATGTACTACTAACTCTCATACATATAGCTCCATGCGGAATTCGACCCCGAATTTTGTTGGGTATTACTATTGCATCGACCGTTTTTATAACCTCGATTAGAGGAGTGAAATTGGACGAGATCACCCCCGAGATCCAGAAAGAACTCATTAGTTTCCTTAAATATAACATATCTTGTATCGCCTGGTCCCATCTTGATATGACAGGGATCCCCCGGAAATAAGCACTCATAAGCTGAGTTTAGATCCGAAGTTCCACCTAGTTAAGCAGAAGAGGAGGCCTCAGTCCGAATTCAAGCATTCATTTATTATAGACGAGGTATCTAAACTCCTTAAAATAGGTTCCATTTGGGAAGTAAATACTCGGACTGGTTAGCTAACATAGTGGTAGTGCTTAAAAAGGAAATAAATTAAGAATATGTGTAGATTACAAAAACTTGAACAAGGTATGCCTTAAGGACTCTTTTCCTTTGCCTAACATCGATCGCATGATCGATGCTACGACCGGACACGAGATACTCAGTTTTCTCGAAGCCTAATCAGGGTACAACCAAATCCAGATGGACCCGGGTGATCAAGAGAAAACTTCCTTTATCACTAAATTCGGCGCCTATTGTTATAACGTAATACCGTTCGGAATAAAGAATGTTGGTGCCTATTATCAACGCCTAGTAAACCGATGTTCGAGGAAAAGATAGGAAAATCAATGGAAGTTTATATTGACGACATGTTAGTTAAGTCCCTGCAAGCAACAGGACCATTTGAAACATTTGCAGGAAACCTTTGACATATTGAAGAGATAAAATATGAATCTGAACCCGGAAAAAAGCGCATTCAGGTCGGATCCGAAAAATTCCTTGAATTCATGGTGTCCAACCGAGGGATTGAGATCAATCCCGATAAAATCAAAGCTATAGAAGACATCATTGTGGTGGACAGTGTCAAGGCCATTCAGAGGCTACGGGCGCATAGCCGCCCTGGGCCGGTTCATATCGAAGTCCTCAGACAAAATCCATCTGTTCTTCTCACTATTGAAGAAGATGAATAACTTTCTTGGACCCCGGAATGCCAACAAGCTTTGGAAGAACTCAAACGGTACCTTTCAAGTCCACCCTTGCTCCATACTCCGAAGGCGGACGAGCAATTGTACCTTTACATGGCGGTATCCGAAGTAGCGGTAAGTGGAGTCCTAGTCCGGGATGAGGAAGGTAACCACCGAGGCTAACCGCTCACACCTTATACATGGGGCTTCTATACTTCTCCTCTTAACATGCTCGAACCATCTCAACCTCGCCTCCCGCATCTTATCCTCCACAAGGGCCACTCCCACCTTTTCACGAAAAACTTCATTTCTAATCTTATCCAACTGGTATGCCCACACATCCACCTCAACATCCTCATCTCATCTACTTTTAGCTTCTGGGTATAAGAGTTCTTGACCGGCCAATACTCTGCTCTATACAACATAGTCGGTCTAACTACAACCTTGTAGAACTTACCTTTAAGTCTCAGCGACACATTCTACACAAAACACCGGAAGCGAGCCTCCACTTAATCCATCCTGCTCCGATATGATGCGTGACATCTTCATCAATTTCCCCGTTACCTTGTATTATAGATCCAAGATATTTGAAATTACCTCTCTCAGGGATGACTTGCGTATCAAGCCTCACCCCCATATCCCCTTCCTAGGTACCATTGTTGAACTTACACTCTAAGTGTTCCATCTTGGTCCTGCTCAACTTGAAACCTTTAGGCTCTAGGGCCTGCCTCTAAACCCCCAGCCTCTCATTAACACTACCCCGACTCTTGTCAATTAAAATCTATGTCATCACCAAATAACATACACCATGGCACCTCACCTTGACTATATCTCGTCAATTCTTCCATCACCAAGGAAAATGGAAATAGACTAAGGGCTAATCCCTGGTGTGACCCCATCACAATCGAAAAGTGTTCTGAGTCTCCTCCCGCTATCATAACCCGAGTCTTAGATTCATCATACATGTCTTTAATCACCCTAATGTAGGCTACTGGGACCCCTTTAGCCTCCAAGCATCGCCAGAGCACCTCTCTCGGGACTTTGTCATATCTTTTCTCTAGGTCAATAAACGCCATGTGCAAGTCCTTCTTCATCTCCCTATACCGCTCCACCAATCTCCTCACAATGTGAATAGATTCCATAGTCGAACGCCACGACATGAAACTGAACTGGTTCTCAGAAATGGACACACTGGCCCTGACCCTCCCTTCAACCACCCTCTCCTAAACATTCATCGTATGCCTTAGCAGCTTAATCCCCCTATAATTATTGCAACTTTGGATAACACCCTTGTTTTTATACAGCGGAATCATCGTACTCCACCTCCATTCATCGGGCATCTTCCTCATCCTAAAAATGACGTTGAACAACCTAGTGAGCCACTCCAAACCTGCCCTACTCGTATTCTTCTAAAATTCCATAGGGATTTCATCTGGCCACGTAGCTCTACCCTTTTGCACCTTATGAATATGCCCCTCGACCTCCTCTACTCTTATGCGCATACAATACCAGAAATCCCGACACATCTCGGGGTGCTCCAAGTCACCTAGCACAATATCCCTATCACCCTCTTCATTCAGAGTTTATGAAAATATGTCTACCATCTTCGTCTAATCTTAGCCTCTTCCATCAAAACTCTACCTTCCTCATATTTGATACACTTAACTTGATCCAGATCACAATCCTTCCTCTCTGTCACCTTGGCTAGCCTGTATAGCTTCTTGTCCCCGCCTTTGGCCCCAAGATCTTCATACAAACGCCCAAATACCACAGTCTTGGCCGCAGTAACCGCTAATTTTGCCTCCTTCTTAGCCCTTCTATACTCCTCCATGTTCAGCCTCTTCGCCTCCTCGTCCATGCTCTCTATAAGCTTAAAGTAAAGCCACTTTTTGGCTTTCACTTTCGCTTGTACCTCATCACTTCACCATGAGTCACATTTGTGGCTGCCAGAGAAACCCTTCGAGACCCCTAACACTTCTCTCGCAGCTTCTCTTATAAACTCTATTGTCATGGTCCACATACACCTCACGCCCCTAATGCTCACCCAGGCTCCCATAGCCAACAATTTCCTCCTCAACTCTTGCGCTTTGTCATTAGTCAAAGCACCCCATCTGATCCTAGGTTAACCATAAACATCCCTCTTCTTCCTCTTCCACACGGTCTCTAAGTCCATTACCAATAACCTATGCTGAGTCGTGAGATACTCGCTTGGTATAACCTTACAATCCATGCACAGGCTCCTATCGCACTTCCGAATGAGTAGATAATCAAGTTGAGTCTTGGCCAACGAACTCTGGAATGTAACCAGGTGCTCCTCCTTTTTCGAAAAATATAAGTTAGCAATCACCAAATCAAAGGGTTGAGCACAGTCCAACAACAAAGTACCTCCTTCATTCCTAACTCCAAAGACAACGCCACCATGCACACCATCATAACCCCCAGATGCCACCTCAATATGACCATTGAAGTCACCTCCTATGAATAACTTCTCGATGTGCGGATGGCCACAGACCAACCCGTCAAGTTCTTCCTAGAAGCGCCTCTTAATCTCCTCATCCAAACCCACTTGAGGTGCATAAGCACTAATCATATTTAAAGTAGACCCTCCCACAACCAGCTTAATAGCCATCAACCTGTCAGTCACCCTCCTAACTTCTACCACTAGCTCCCTAAGATCCCTGTCAACCAAGATACCTACCCCATTCTTAATCCTCTCGCGTCCTAAGAACCACAAATTAAACCCATCAAAATCTCGAGCCTTCGAACCCAGCCATCTAGTCTCTTGGACACAAGCTATGTTAATCTTCCTCTTCTGGAAGATCTTCGCTAACTCTATAGACCTCTCCATCAAAGTACCTATGTTATAGGAACCCACTCTCAAACTAGATAATCCCTTAACCCACCCTCACCTCCACCTCACCCAAAGACATGATCTTATTCTACAATCACTCACCCCAGCCACTATAATCTAAGGAAAACTACGCTAGAACTGTCGCTAAAACAAATAAAGGATTTAACTAAAGGAGGCAGGTGATAAGTGGGGATTTTGATGGCTTATTAGTACCATTTAGCTTCTTTTTTTTGTCCGAAAGTATTGAATTGTGTTTCCGAAACTAATAAAATTGTGCAAAATTGCACAAATGCAAGAAGTTTGGTCTCCTGAGATGAAATCCGACTCAAAAAGGAGTGTCCCGAAGCATAAGGCAATAAAGGGTGCAGAAGCACAAATGTGGTCTGCATAAGGAATTTTGCGGCCGCAGAAGAAATTGCGGACCGCAGAATTCTATCTGCAGCCGCAAACCAAGAAGAAAGATTTAGCAGATATTTCATCAATGTGCGCTGCAAAACTGGGCTAAGATTCAAAGATAAGAGAGTATGCAAAAAGACCAATTCCAAGAGCCATTGTGAATTGCGGACTACACAAGAATTATGCGGCCGTAGAAGATTGTCTCGCGGCCACAATCCAGAAATGTGTGGCCGCAGATGATTGTCTCACGGCCGTAGTTCAGAAATGTGTGGCTACAGAACTCCACTTCCTTCCACCTGAATAAATCTGCGGACCGCACATGGAATTGTGCGTCCGCAGAACCTCTCGAGGGGCATTTTTGTTCGTGATTTTTGGCCATGTATAAATAGACGGGTTTCACAAAATTAGGTCAAGTTTTGAACATCTGAAGTTGCTGTAGCCATTTTTCTTTACTATTTTAGGAAGTTTTACATTATTTGGTTTTTTAACATTAGATTTAATCATTTTAATCTTTCATTGTGAGTTTAATTAGCTTTTCTTCACTATTTTCTGTAATTTCCATTATGAGTAGCTGGATTACCCAACCTAATGTGTAAACCTCATGGGTATCTAATTTAGTGCTTGTTTATGATTGGGTGTTGATTATTTAGCTTAGTTCATGCTTCAATTTTAGAATTAATGGTTGAAAATATTAATTCATGCCTATTTGACTTATTCTCTACTTGAGAAAGAGGGACCTAGTCTAGGCTAACTTAGCTAACAAGGAATTGGATTAATTAAGAGATTGATTACCCTAAGTAAAGGGTTTAAACTAGAGATAGTAATAACCCGACTTGAGATCTTATCAACTATTTTGGTTGATACCCATTTGGACTTGAGAAAGCCAAATTGGGCAAAATCACTCTCTGACCGAGAGGTATTGAGTGGGTAACGTAGAGTTGAGAGCTATAAGACACCCCAATCAACAAAACAAGCATTAACTCCTTTATCCCATTAGGTAAATACATAGATTATGGTCACAACCTTAGGCCTTTAATCCAATTGGAAAAACCTCAAAAAAAAATTCTATTTTCTTTATCTTGCATTCATTAGAGTATCTGTATAAATAGGAAACAAAACCTTGTTGTGGAAGTGCAATCCTACATAACCCATTTGCTTGCTTCAAATATATACTCCTAACTCCCATCATAACTCCTAGTGGATTCGACCCCGACTCCTAGTTGGATAATTATTATTGCATATGACCGTGTCATATCTATTAATTAGGTATGTTGTGGACGTGAGCAATTTTTGGAACCATTGCCGGGGAGTTAAAGTTGCGTTAGCTATATATTTGGATGAGTTTTTGGAGTATCTTATTTTTCTTCCGTGTTACTAACTTGTTTGAGAAATCGTAGCCACAACCACGGCGAAAATTAAGCTCGGAAATTTGCCTTTAGGGGATGTGGACGTCGAGGATGAGCAAGTTGATGAGGTTCCTCTTGAACCTCAAGCCAATAGAAGAGGCCGAGTGCCTCATGAAAATTTCCCCGCTCCACCCCCACCTCCACCACGACCGGCTCCACACCGAGTGTTACCCAATAAAGGATATGCTAGTGCAATAGTCTCTCCCTATATTAAGGCGGGCAACTTTCAAATCACCAATGTGATGCTTACTTTTCTAGAGCAACGAGGTTTCATCACCGGTGATCCAATTCCAAATGCGTACAAAATTTTGAAGGGGTTTGTGGACACTTGTTGGGGAGGAAAACAAACAATTATATCCGAGGATGCATTGAGGCTAAGGCTTTTCCATTCTCTCTATGGGGAGAAGCTTTAGATTTGTTGGAACATTTGCCGAACCATTCCATTCACACTTGGGATGAGTTGGCAGAAAAGTTTATCGCTAAGTTCTTCTCTCCAGGGCACATGTCTACATTTCGAGAGGAGATTTTGGCATTAAATCAAGAGCCAAATGAACCACTACACGAGATTTGGGAGCGGTATAGAACAATGGTAAAGGAATATCCCAACAACGATATGACGAAAAACATGATTCAACAAACCTTCTACCGTCGGATTAACAAAACCAACCAATGTGTAGTAAATCAACTTGCTAGTGGAAAACTTATGACTACGTCATATACGGAGGAATGTGAGATTTCAGATGAAATGGCGGAAACATCATCGGCGTGGAAATCCTGGGCTAATGTTCCACAAGGTGATCCATATGTGATCCACCTTCACAAGGAATTGCATGACCATGGGCAAGCCATTGCCGAGTTGACTACAACCATGAATCAACTAGAAAAGTCGCAACTTCAACAAGTGAAAAATCCTAAGCAAGTCAATGCCAGGAAGGGGTGAAAATGATGGTAAACAAAAGAAGGACCAAGGGTCCGTAAGTGCAAAATCAAGTGGAGAACTATGTGCAAGAGGATAGTGGTTTTGATCAAGATGATTCTTACAATGAACAAGAAGAGGAGGTTCCATATGTGAACAACTTTCAAGGGCAAAGAAACAACTTCCAAGGCCCCAACCAACAACAATGGCAGCCTCAAAAAAATCAAGTCAATTGAAATTCTAACAACCAAGGAATTTGGAGTGGTGGCAACAATCAACGGAAACAATCAAGAAAATTGGAGAGGCAATAATAAAGGAAATAGGAGGGGGGGTTAAAAATCAAGGTGGATGGAACAATAATCAAGGCAACCGGGGTCGGGTTTTCAAAGGCACCCGATGTAGCAACAACCGAACAACTCGCCTCCTTATCCTTCCCATGGTCCAAGTTTTTCGAACAATGAGATGGGGTGTATTGAGAATATGTTTAAGTAAATGATGGAAAAGAAAGCCGATTTGGATGCCCAAATTGCCTCACATACCATATCAATCCGCAACTTAGAAGTTCAAATGGGGAAAAATTCTCATCCTAAGAGGGCACTACCAAGTGACACGGTAGTAAACCCAAAAGGTGGAAACAACACGGGCAATGCAATGGACATTACTACAAGAAGTGGAACATGTGGGAATGCACCCATCTCAAGTCAAAAGCAACTTGTGGATGATGAGCAAGTGGTACAAGAAGAAGAGGTCCGGATAAATGTGGTGCAATCAAATAATGAAGTTCGGATTGATATTGATGATAGTTTGGAAGAGACTCAAGAGGAGGTGAACCCGTCTACGGATCATATTATTGACATACCGGAGTCGATAGTGCAAAAGGATAAGGCACCATTTCCTAAGCCTCCACCTCCATACCCTCAAAGACTTGACAAGAAAAATGGCGAGAATCAATTCAAGAAGTTCATTCAAATGATGAAGAGTCTCTCAATCAATGTGCCATTATTTGAAGCTTTGAAACAAATACCCGGCTATGCAAAGTTTATGAAGGATCTCAAGACAAAGAAGCGGTCAATGAATTTTGAAACCATCAAAGTCACTCATCAAGTGAGTGAAATTTTGCATTCAATGGCTCCTAAGTTGGATGATCCCGGTGCTTTCATGATTCCTTGTACAATGAGAAGTGTCGAGTTTGCAAAATCTATTTGTGATCTTGGGGAAAGTATCAGTTTGATTCCCTATTCGGTCTGCAAGACATTGGGAATTGGGCAACCAAGACCCACCTCTATGAGATTGCAAATGGTCAATCGTATTATGAAGAGACCTTTGGGAGTGATTGACGATGTCTTGGTTCGTGCTGATAAATTTATTTTTCCAGCGAATTTTGTCATTCTAGATTGTAAAGTTGATTATGAGGTGCAAATTATTCTTGGGAGAACTTTCCTTTCTACGGGGAAGGCTCTTTGTGATGTTGAAGCCGCATAGCTTGGTGATGAAAAAGAGACCTTCCATGTGTGTAAGTCCATGCGGCAACCAAATAGCAATGAGGTGTACTCTTTTGTGGACATGGTGACCGATGTTATTGTTGATGATCAAGTGCTAAGATCAATCTTGGTGATATGTTGGAGTCTGTCTTGCTCAACTTTGATGATGACAAGATGGATGGCTTCATGGAATGTGTGAACTCTTTGCAAGGAATGGGGTCATACAACTATGAACCCAAAAATTGTCCTTGGATCTTGAAAATAGAACAACTCCTCCTACAAAACCTTCTATTGAAGAGCCTCCTGCCCTACCTTGGAGTTGAATCCGTTGCCTCCACATCTTCGGTATGAATTTCTTGGGAGGAATTTGGCGGTGCTACAAAAGAGAAAGAAGGCTATTGGGTGGAATTTGGTTAATATTCGGGGGATAAGACCCGCATTTTGCATGCATAAGATCAACTTGGAGGAAGGCGCCAAACCATCTAGTGAACATCAAATGAGAATCAATGAGGCTATGCAAGAAGTTTTCAAGAATAAGATTATCAAGTGGTTGGATGCAGGGGTTGTCTACCATATCTTCGATAGTTTGTGGACTTCTTTGGTTTAATGTGTCCCAAATAAGGGGGTATGACGGTGGTCGCCAATGAAAAGAATGAGTTGATTCCTAAAAGAACGGTGACCGGATGGAGGGTGTGTATGGACTATCCCAAGCTCAAAAAAAACACAAGGAAGGATTCGGGCTTTCTATTGCTTTCTTGATAAGTATTCGAGCTACAATCAAATTCTTATTGCTCCGAAAGATCAAGAGAAAATAACATTTACATGTCCCTATGGTACTTTCACCTTCAAGCGGATGCCATTTGGTTTGTGCAATGCACTGGAAACTTTTCAAAGGTGTATGATGGCTATTTTCACGGACATGGTGGAGGACTACCTTGAAGTTTTCATGGATGACTTCTTGGTGGTTGGATATTCTTTTGATGATTGTCTTGAAAATTTGGATAAAGTGTTGGCAAGGTGCGAAGAAACGAACTTGGTGCTCAATTAGGAGAAATGTTATTTCATGGTCAAGGAAGGCATTTTCCTTGGGCACAAGATTTCAAAGAATGTCATAGAGGCCGCCAAGGAAAAGATAGAGGTGATTTCTAAACTTTCACCTCCAACTTCAGTGAAAGGCGTGCAAAGTTTCTTAGGTCTGGGGTTCTACCGGCATTTCATCAAGGATTTTTCTAAAGTGGTGAACCCATTGTGCAAGATCTTAGATAAAAATTCTAAGTTTCACTTCAATGATGATTGCATGAGAGCCTTTGAATTGCTAAAGTTCAAGTTGACAACTACTCCCATCATCACCGCTCGAAATTGGAGTGCCCCTCATGTGTGATGTAAGTGACGTAGCGGTTGGGGCTGTTTTGGGGAAACACATAAACAAGATTTTTCATCCAGTCTGCTATGCTAGTAAGACCATGAATAGTGCCCAAGTCAACTACACCGTCATGGAGAAAGATCTCCTTTCCATTGTGTTTGCAATTGAGAAGTTGCGCATGTACTTGATGGGTGCAAAGGTCATTGTCCACAAAGATCATGTGGCGCTTCATTTTCTTATGTGTAAGAATGACTCCAAAGTTCGGTTGATGAGATGGTTGCTTTTGTTGCAAGAGTTTGATATTGACATCCAAGATAGAACTAGGAGTGAGAACCAAGTGGCAGACCACTTGTCTCGTTTGGAGGAGGCAGGGAGGCTGCATGATGGCCTTGAAATCAATGACTCATTCCCCAATGAGCAACTTTTGCCTATTTCAATGAAAGGGGTGCCATGGTTCCCTACTCCAAGCTTGATGATGCACTATGATCTTATTAGACGGCTTATAAAATACCTATCGGAATGTCACCATATCAGTTGGTGTTCGGGAAATCTTGTCATCTTCCAGTGGAACTTGAGCACAAGGCCATGTGGGCTCTAAAGAAGTTGAATCTTGATTGGGATGTAGCCGCTAACTTGAGGGTTGCACATTTGAATTAATTGGATGAGTTCTGGTACCATGCTTATGCAAGTTCGTCCTTGTACAAAGAAAAGATGAAATATCTTCATGACAAATACTTTTGGAACAAAGAGTTCAAGGTGGGTGATCTTGTATTTGTTGTATAACTCAAGGTTGAGGATGTTTCCGGGGAAGCTAAAGTCTAAATGGAGTGGTCTTTTTGAAATTATGGGTGTGACACATTTTTGTGCATTGGACTTGAAGAACAAAAACAATGAAGTATTCTGAGTCAATGGTCATCGGGTGAAGCACTACTTGGGAAAAGTTGGAGATAGCCACGACATGGCAGTCATTCATTTCAATTAATCGTATTCTGCATCGTACCGCGACGTTAAATCAGGCGCTTCTTGGGAGGCAACCCATGTTTCTTTACCTTTTCCTTTGGTAGTTAGGTATTATTTTTTAAAATGTGCTATAGGGATGAGTGTGGATTATAGGAAATTGTGGACAAAAATATGGTTAAGTGTTGAAATAAGTGCGGACCGCAGTTGATTTGTGCAGACCGCACAATTTGGAATGATGTAGCAAAAGAGAAATGCGGCCTCACAATTATCTTGCGGACCACAGAAATGAGAAATGGAAAATACAAACTCCGCGAAGTTTTAGCCTGTCAGAGAAGAGATCCATGTGCGACCGCAAGGAAAATCCGCGACCGCACATGAGATTTACGGCCGCACACAAAATTTTGTGGACCGCAGATGAGATGCTAAAGATAATGCCCCTAGTAACAGAGTGCGGGCCACACATGAAAATGTGTAGCCTTACTTGACCTTCTTCCCTTTTCATAGACCTTAAGTACAAATATGGCAGGGACAAGGGTGACGGTTTTCACTCTCTGAGCACAAAAATAGCACTCTCTTGAAAATTCTTCGTGAATGTATCTGTCCACACACACAACATCTTTGTTCAATCACTCATCACACTCATTCATCCAGTATGCTTCAATTCCTTGTTAATCTTTTTCTTTTAATTTGTAGACTTTTAGTTATTTTAGGCCATTTGTCAATAGAATTCAATTGTGCATTCATGTGGGGGTAAATCTATAACGGGTTAACTAATACATGCTCTATGGGGACTGGTCAACATATTTTCATGCCTCTATGTTGTTACCATGTCAAAATTTGCACAAAATTACAAAACCTAGATAGAAAAAAATTGGACTTTTCATAGTTTTTTGAATTCTGCGGCCGCACCTGAAATTGTGCTGTCCGCAGATACTGATGTTAGGGAAACATAGTGAAAGAAGGGATCCGCGTCCACAAGATAAAGCGTGTGGACCGCATATTTTCCATCACGGCCGCAAAACATCCCTTTTACTGTCATCAGAAAGTCTACACTTTTTGACTCAAAATGTGCGGTCGCGGGTCTAATTGCGAGGATCGCAGAAAACATCTTGCGGCCGCACATCAACCAATTCTATGTCATCATAGAGTTGGAAATTTTTGGGATTCAGAGGTGCGGATGCAAGTGATATTATGCGGACCGCACTTCACTATTACAGCCGCAAGACAAAATAGTGTGGTCCACAAGTCTAAATCTGCGGCCACAAGAAAATTGTGCGGATCGCAAATATGGTTTCCTACAAGCATGCTTTGACTGTGTACCCTCAATGTGTCTTTTGGTTTATATCTTACTTGAATGTCACGTGGGTATATTTGAACATTGAATTACAACTAACAATTGACTTTGCTCGATACAGACTATGGTTCCATCTAGGGGACGAGGAGACACATCTGAAGGGAGGGGTGAACCTTCTCGGGGTTGAGGCAAGAGTGCCTTACCTCTTGGACAACAAAAACAATTACAAAGAAAGCTACATCCGGTAGAGGGAGAGGTGCAGATCTCTCCGAGACGTGCTCATATGTCCCGTCTAAGGAAGCATCAGAGGGCAACTAAGCCTTGGTTCAGGAGCAGTCAGTTGTGCAGTCAAGTCCTCAAGGGAGATACCAACTCAGGGACGAGCCGTCCTCATCTCATAGAAATTCCGAGGACTCGGAGAGTTCTAGGCAAGCTTCTGAGCCATCGGCTACGCCTGTCCCTGAGGCACAAGATACACCAGTTCAGGATATCCCCGATGATGGCAGAGGGGAAGATGCTATAGCTGTCGGCCTTGAAAGGTCGAAGAAGAAAGAGTTTGGGATGGACGATTTGTCAGCTTGGCTGCCTTCACCAGCTTTCGTACATGGTGGTCAGTGAGGTCGCTAACTGATGCGAGGCTAGAATTCATGGTTTAACATGTTATATACCTTACATTTTATGTGCGTTAATGATAAAAATACACTTTTTATGTGCATAATAGAGTTTATTTCATGTGTAGGTGAATTGGATATGGAAACCGAGCTAAATGGATGCAAATACATCAAAAATACGCTCAAGAGGCGAGGAGGAGTGCACCGGGCTATAGCCGGGCGTCAGAGCCCAAACGCCTGACCCTGCCTGGCGTTAGAGCTTAAACGCCTGCCTTAGCCTGGCGTTAGCCAGGCGCCAGGGCCCAAACGCCAGGCCCCTGTTCCGGCTAAATTCGAGTTTTGGAAGAGTTTAAGTGTCTCCCTGTTGGAATAGAAGTCTCCTACACGTTTAGGGTTTATCCCAAACATATAAATAGACCCCAAAAACACAACTTGAAGGGGATTCGAAGGATTCGAAGAGAATAAAGTCATTGAAGTGAAGAAAACCTGTGGATTACTACTCAGTGAAGAAAACATTGATTTTCATAGCTTTTACTTATTATTTTGTAGTTCAATTATGCAAGTTATTTTAGAACTGATTCTTATGAATATGAGTAGCTAAGTTTTCTTAATCTAGGGTTTTGGTAGAACCCGTTTGGGGATAAACTTATTGTGATATTAACATAGTTTTGATTGGTTGATTAATCTCTATTTGTTCAACTACGTTCTTGTTGTAGTTGAGTGAAGGGCCCTCAATTAGCTGTTCCTATTTATTATGTATCTACTTGAGAGAGAGTGCATATTTAGGTAGTTGTTTGAACAACATCACTCCCGGAGTATAG
>ML423620.1:20317-121440 GCA_005239525.1 Nicotiana knightiana
TTCACCAACGGGGGAAACCATAACCTTAGACCTTTATCATCATTGTTTACAACACATTGTTAGTAATTGCTAGTTATTATTATTGTCAGTAGAATTAGTAAAACATCACCAATTTATATTAAAAAGTCTTGAGAGAATTGATTGAGTAAAAGTTGTGTATTCTAAAGACTTTATTGATACGTAAATTCCCTGTGGGATCGACTCTGGGCATAATACCTCAGATTATATTTGTAACGCCCGTATAGTCTTTTATTAAACATAGTTGAGCGTGATCACTAACTCTCGAGCGACAGTTTCTATTGAAATATTTGGAGAGTTACAACCCAACAGTGTTGTGACATTTCAGGGAACGCAAAGGATGGATGTGGTTCACTCAAAGTGTAGTGGACGCCAAATAGTTCCTGGTCCGGGAATTCTATGCAAATGTGGCTCATATAAAAAAGGGGACAAAAGTGACTAAAGTATGTAACTTGCAAGTGAGATTTTATCAACATACACTCAACACGTACTTGGGCTTCGAAGGTGTTGAGCCAAAAGAATATTCGGAGAAGTATACATTAGGAGACACAGTCTGACCTTGGTTAATGGAGCCACCTCCTCCACAGATTGTCGCTAGGGTTCCTATCCGCCAGAGCACTCTGAGTTTCGAGGCGAAAGGGTTGCAAACCTTTGTCTGTAGCAGACTGGACCCAAGCTAGAATGAGACTTACCTTTCGATTCCTCGGGTAATTCTGGTTGCTTCTATTATAGCTGGTTACCCAATCAATGTGGGGGTTGTGATGTCGTCCAACATCTCAATGACTGCTCGGCAAGATGACTCATCCTACCCGTATACCGACATTATTTCAGAATATATCACTGATTCAAAGGTAGAGCCGAAGGATTATGACACAAAGGTGAGGCCGAAAAAGCCTTTTAATTGGTATTCACTAATGGATGCGAACAATCTAAAGAAGAAAGTTCAGCCTTCTACCACCGGAGGCGAGTCTGATTGAGCCAACTATGGTAGCTGCTGAGGCAGTTGATGTTCCATCCACTTCAGTCGAGCCTTCCTCTAGTGCCGCAGCTAGGCCTCCGCCATCATTCACAACCCCTAGTGCAGTTCCTGCCACAGCTCACACCTTGACTTTGAAGCCAATGCTTATGCTTATTGCCCCACTTTTTGCGCGACGAGTCTCCGAGACATTAGGAGTCTCAACAACTAGATGTAGACAACCACTACAAAGTTGTCTGACTTATCCAGTACTGTCGCAGCGCAGTCTTCTGTTCAGGCACTTCAGTTTCACTTAGTTGAAGAGACATTGAAGAAGCTCCTAGAGAACCAGAAAATTATTATGGCTACCTTGGTACAACACGGGTCAGTGATTGAAGAGCTGGGAAAAGAAGTAAAGAAGATGAGAAAGTCCCGGGCCATCAAGAATTCAGTGGACAATCTCCGGAGACAAAGGACTAGGCTTTCTACAGCCGGAGATCTCCCATTTGACATGCTGATTGACCCACACTTCAGGCCCAGATCCTACAGCACCGGTGGCACCAACTGGCCAGTCTGAGGAGCCAGAACTTGCTGCCGACACTATCGAGGCAGTGCATCATTCACCAACCCAGCCACACCCAGAGTTGAGGATGATGAGATCCAGTTGGATGAGCTTGCAGGCGGTGACATTTCTGGGGACACAGAGATGTCCAAGGAGCCATAGGGAGTTTTCTTCACTCTTTCCCGTCTTTTAATCTTATTTTGTTAAGCATTAAGGACAATGCTTATCTTTATTCAGGGGCAGAGTTTATTGATTATATTTGATATATTCTGAGACATTTGGCCTGTAATAATTGATATTATTTTTTTCTCTTTTCTTATTATGTATATGTTCTCTCTCTTTCTCTCATTATGTATATTCATTCTATCTTCAGTAGTTTTTGCTTACTAGCTTCTCTATTTTTCTTTCTTTATTAGTTCTTTGTTTGATTTGGTAGCTTCTTTTTACGTTTTAGTAGATAATAAGCCTTTGGTTTTCTTAATGTCATGGCTCTTTCCAAAGGTAGTTGTTGTGTGAACCAGGTGACTCGTCCCAACGATGGATTGCGTGACAACCTTCTTAAGGGAATGAGTCTATTTTTTGTGTTTAGGTTATAAAAGTAGTGGTAATGAATAAAAATACCTAATTAAGTGATGCTCGAAGAGTCAACCATGCTTCAATTGGTACTAACACACTTAACTACGTGTTTATGGTTAGAGACAAGGTTTTTGAAAGAAATAGCTCTAGTTAGTGACTTTGTGACTCTTGTGTTGACTTTGTCAATGATCGAGTGGTTTAATTGGACCATAGTGATATTTAAAATTGAATGTGATCGTTGTGGGACCTAGACTCTGTCCTCTTTAACAATCTGGTTGCGTGAGGGGTGAGATAAATTGTTGCTAGTCTAAGTATCCATGCAAAGGGTCTAAAACTTGCCCCGAATGTGTTTCAAGGAGAAATCCTAAGTTTTGCTTGGTTTGAGAAGTGATTGTAGGCTCTCCTTGGCCCGTTTGAGTTTTCTATTTCCAACCAATGTCATTATCCCTAGTCAACCCCTTTGAGCCTCTAGTTTTTCTCATTTGATAACCTTGTTACAAGCCTTTACCCGTTTGGTCGTGACCCTCTCTTGGCACCCGAGCTTTCCTTAACACTATCGTGAAACCAATGGATTAAAACGTAAGTTTGGAGGAGAGATGAGGAACTTGAAAGAGGTATCAAGGCACAAAAAGAGAAAATAAATGATCTCTATAAGAAGAGAAATCAAGATAAGATAAGTACAAAAAGGAAAATGAAAAAAATGAATAAGTGGAAGGGTTGAATGGATTCAAAAAGAGGTAATGATCCCAAACATGGAGAAATCAAAAAGGGAGAAAAAGGAATGAAATAATCAAGAAAGAGTGATGTTAAGTCTCTCTAGTCCCCAATAAAAAGAAAGTGCCTCTAAGAATGGCAAAGTGTGAGCCGAGAAATGAAAGATGGAGTGCTTAAGGAAAGGCGTAACCACTCACTCATATTGTATCCGACCCTAGTCCAAAAGCTTTCATTACTTCCCGAAAGAAGTCCTACTTAATTTCAAGCCGATTGAGCTTATATTAGTGGTGATCTACATGAGGGAAAGCTTATGGTACTTGAAGCCGTACTTTTGACATTCTCTTGAAAGAGATGAGTGAACCTTTCATAAATCTTTGAATTGAGTGCTAAATTTCTTAAGTGAGCTGGAAAATGGAAAATAGAGGAAGAAGATTTTGGAGCCCAACATGACTTACATAATAGAGCAAGAGTCCTTGATGAGTGAAGTAAATTGTTGAAGCTCAAATGTCACATTAGAACTATATGTGCATGAATGTTTAACTTGTCGCCTTGTTGATAATACATGAGTAGTATGGGTTATTGTTGGCCCAACTGATATGTGGATGAATCACCTTTGACTCGCTGAAATGACCCTTAACTTTTGGAGAGGGAAACTAATTTATTTACTTGAGGACAAGCAAAAACTTAAGTTTGGGGGAGTTGATAAGTGGGAATTTTGACTGCTTATTAGTACCTTTTAGCTTTTATTTTAGTACGATAGTATTGAATTGTGTTCCTGAAACTAATGAATTTGTGCACAATTGCAAGAATGCTGGAAGTTTGGTCTCCCGAGATGAAATTCGACTCAAAAAAGAGTGTTCCGAAGCACAAGGCAATAAAGGGCGTAGAAGCACAAATGTGCGATCCGCCGAAGGAATTCTGCGGCCGCATAAGAAATTGCGGACCACAGAATTCCATTTGCCGCCGCAAACCAAGAAGAAAAATTTAGCAGAACTTTCAACAATGTGCGGACCGCAAATGAATTGTGCGGCTGCAGAACTGGGGTAAGAGTCAAATATTAGAGAGTATACAAAAAAAACCATGTCCAGAAGCCTTTGTGAATTGTGGACAGCAGAAGAATTGCACGGCCGCAGAAGATTGTCGTGCGCCCGTAGTCCAGAAATGTGCGGCGGCAGAAGATTGTCTCGCGGCCGCAGTTCAGAAATGTGCGGCCGCAGAACTCCACTTCCTGTCAGCTGAAGAAATTTGCGGACCGCACATGGAATTGTGTGGCCGCAGAACCTCCCGAGGAGCATTTTTGTCCGCGATTTTTGCCATGTATAAATAGACGAGTTTCACAAAATTAGGCCAAGTTTTGAACATCTGAAATTGTTGTAGCCGTTTTTCTTTACTATTTTAGAAGCTTTACATTATTTTGGTTTTTTAAACATTATATTTCATCATTTTAATCTTCCATTATGACTTTAATTAGATTTTCTTCTCTATTTTCTGCATCCATTATGAGTAGCTAGACTTTTACTAGGGTTGTGACTCAACCCTAGTGTGCAAACCTAATGGGTATCTAATTTAGTGCTAGTTTATGATTGGGTGTTGATTATTTAGCTTAGTTCATGCTTCAATTTTAGAATTAATGTTGCAAACATTAATTCATGCCTATTTGACTTAGTCTCTACTTGAGAAAGAGGGACCTAGTTTAGGCTAACTTAGCTAATAAGGAATTGGGTTAATTGAGAGATTGATTAACCTAATTAAAAGGTTCAAACTAGAGATAGTAATAACCCGACTTGATCTCTTATCAACAGTTTTGGTCGATACCCATTTGGACTTGAGAAAGTCAAATTAGGTAAAATCACTCTCTAACCGAGAGGTATTGAGTGGGTAACATAGAGTTGAGACTATAAGACACCCAATCAACAAAACAAGCATTAATGTCCTTATCTCATTAGGCAAACACTTAGGTTATGGTCACAACCGTAGGACTTGGATCCAATTAGAAAAACCTCAAAAACATTTATCTAGAATGTATTTGCTTTATCTTGCATTCATTAGAGTAACAGTAGAAATAGGAAACAAAATGTTGTTGTGAAAGTTCAATCTTAGATAACATATTTGCTTGCTTCAAATATATACTCCTAATCTCATCATAACTCGCAGTAAATTCTACCCCGACTCCTAATTGGATAATTATTATTGCATACGAGCACATCATATCTCTTATTAATGTGTGTTGTGGACGTGACCAGCAAGTCTAACACTTACAACTCTAACCACTAGAAATGCGTACAGATAAGACAAATAGACAAGCAAAAATTAAACTAGTGATAACAATAGATATATAAAAGAAGGCCAATAAAACAACTACTGAGTAATCAAATTACAGTATAGAAATCCCTAAACAATTACTAGCAAGAACAGTACTCACGCAGATGCACTAAATAATTAGTGTACACCAAATACATATTTTATAATTATATCTCATATAAAATATCTTTAGTCCAATGAACTAAATATTTACTAATAAAATATTCATTTAAATAATTACATTATTATTTATATTATATCTCATCATTACAATTCTGGAACAAAGTACTTCTCTTTACTAAATAATTTCGTGATTATTTAATCACTATTAGAAACTTGTGATAACTTGTTCCCCACCGAACGACCACTTAAAATAAGGAAAAATCTCAAACAAAAGTTTAAGCACACTACTAATAAATAGTCCATACATTACCTGTAGAGATTATGAATATAAATCGGATTGCCTAGTGTTTGGGTGCATCTAAAAGGATTTCCTCAATCATTTTGCAAGAAGAACCAAAAAATTAATCTGCCTAGGAATTTTTGCTCGAGTACTTTGTTATTGTACAGCACTAATCAAAGATAAATGTTAATAATTGCACTTGCACGCTTTCACCATATATATATATATATATATATATATATATATATATATATATACTAGTATCTATAAACGTGTGTTGCACATTAATAAAAGCATATAATGATTTCAATATTTATTTATATGAAGGAGCAATAAAATTTAATTAATAAGAGAAATTTTATATATAATACTACAACAAAAATCTAAGGTCTCAAAAATATTGTTACATTAGCATAATACGTGAATTCAAAATGAAAGGGCATCATCAGAATGTACATAAATGATCAATTTTAGTCATGTTAAGTAGATAATTATGTATTGTAGTTTAAAGTTATCTAATGTGACGGTATTTTACTGAACACTTCTTCATAGACGATGTTTTGTCGATATTGATATCTCTCTTGAAAGTGCAACATATAGTTATTCGCGTTTATTTATTATAACTACAAAACATAAACATACTGAAAATTATTTTCACACAAATTTAGAAGGATTTTAGTTTCGAAAGATGAAAGTTGAATTCGGGGATAAACACATACTTAGAAGCACATTGATCAGTATCATAAGTTCTGCATGTATGACGTTATTGTCAAAACTTCTATATACCGTATGTGTACTATTACATAAGTTATTCAGCAGATCTAAGTTTTCAGTAGCCTGGCGGGCATATTTTTCTTCAAAATCAACCTTTATACAATGGAAGATCAATTTTAACTTTGTCTATTATATATATGGTCACACAAACATACGTAAGAAATAATGAACTTGGCGACAAACATGTACGGTAGAAGACCATTTGGTATTAAAGTATTTAAGTATTTTCTTGGTAGTAATTATTGGTATCATCTTCTGCTGAGCCAAAACTAAAAATAATTTTGTTTTTATCATAAAACTTAGCAATCAACCTTTTATTTAGTTGATCAACAAATTCATTTCTGCTAGCTAAGCTCTTTAATTTCTACCATGTAATTCTCATAAATTATGTTTTAATCTAAGAAGAAAATATTTTCCTCATTAAATGCACTACTATTATCATTGGGATTGATAACCAAGTGTTCTAGAAAGAACCAAATCATCTATTATTAGTTGCTCTTTTTTGTTTCTGACACGAAGCAAAAAGTCACTGAATGTTGAATATGTTCTTACTTTTATATTTCTAGAGCAAAAAATAAGTTATTACAACATGTTCATTTCCTATGAGTTCTTCTGTTTAATATTTTAGGACTATTTGGGTCTATCAATATTATATAATATTACAATCCGGGATAACTAATTCTGGGAGTTATATTGTGATTTTATCCCAATCAAATACAGAATAAACTCATCTCAAATTTAATTTTATGATTAATTATCTCTTATCTCTCGTACCAAACGTGCCATAAATACACAAACTATGAGTTATGCTGCGCTACCACTTAACTTTGTATTCTTATGCCCATTGATAACTTTGTATTCTTATGTTCGGGGATAAAAATAATATTATAATTTCGAGATAATTAATTATATTACGATTTTATCCCAATTAAACGTAGAATAAACTCATATTAATTATACTGCGCCACCTCTTGACTTCGTATTCTTATGCCCAGTGATAAGTACGAAAGAATCAGAGTTTTATATAGGTAATGAGAAAGTGAAAGAAAAAAAGAATATGAATGATGAAAATCTTCACCATTTTTCTCTTTTTGTATGTAGAGGTGACTGGTCAAAATCAAAAATATATCACAAATAGGAAAAGTAATTGTTGTCCCAAGATTAATAAGTAAGCAATTAAGATTACTTGCCTTCTTTGCTTTGACAAATTCTGATTCTTTGCCTTTCTGCCAATCCTTCTTTAGACAACTTCACAATAATATTCATATTTCATAACAATAACTTTGTCTTTGTTCTCAATCTTCATCCTCTCTTTCATCTACTGGAGCAATTCTAGGACGCCCTCGTCTTTTAGTTTCTAGTTCATAATGTATCGTCAACGTGAGACCAACCCGTATTTTCTTCCACCAAATATTCCTCCTCTTGAACGTGCATCACAACATCCTCATTTCTCTCCAGTTCCGCCCGTGCCAAATGCAAGTGATCAAACACATGGCTCTGACTCTCATTTTTCGAATCCAACATTGCCAATGCCAACAAGACCACAGTCACAGCAACATTCAGAACCACAACCTTATTCTGGTGACTCTCATTTACCAACACCAGTACCGCCACCACGACAGCAGCCACATTCAGGATCTCGGCCACATAGCCAACATCATCGTCACTCTTCAGGTGAGTCCAATGTTGTTAAAAGGCTCGCATAAAGCAGAGGCGGATCTAAAATTTTAATTTTATGAGTTCAATATTTAAGATTTTTAGCATTGAACCCATCATATTTTTTAAAGTTATGGGTCCATATTCACTATTTCTTACAATTTTAGTAAATTTTTGCACATAAATTCATGCCCCCGCCTTGAAAGTTATATATTCGGTTGAACTCGAGATAGTAGATACGCCCCTGGCATAAAGTGTGTTTAGTTGGCACTTTAGTTTAGATGTCAAGGTGCTAAGGCGTCGTATCTTCACTGATGGGCTCTAGATTTAAGATAACACTAGACAAAATATAGGTGAAAAAGTGATACATTAGTTGTTAAGAAAATTATTTTTTTACTGATTAAGAATAAAAACTTAAAGATTTAGTATAGGTTGCCAGCCATTTAGAGTTTGTCATTCTTTTGTCCAAATAATTATTGATCGTAATTGTAGTTACATTTTCTTGTATTACATTTCTATTTTTTGGTTATTGACGTTTTCTTGTAGAAATGTCACCAGGTAGTCACTCTAAAGGGCTGCTATTAAGGAATTAGCTAGTGCGTTCAAATTTTAATTTTTCATGACAAAAATGTTCTAAGTTGTCTTGAAGTTGAGATTTTTAATTTAAAATTTTTGGACAAAATAAGTACTGGCTTGTCTCTAAATAATATCCCTAAAAATGGCTATTTGTGCAATTACCCCGTTTTTCTTTCATTAAAGCCCGCACATTAACTGATGTTTTGTACTTTAAAGGCCCAACAAACTTTGACACGTGCGCATTTGCTTTTGACTACAGTCAAACCTCTCTGTAACAGTCTCATTTGTTCCGGACCTTTTTGGATGTTATAGCGAAATGCTGTTATAGAAAACATATATTATAACATAGTACGAAAATTGGTTCCATAAAGAACTTGTTTTTATAGTGAATGATTGTTATATAGCGAAGTTGTTATAAAGAGATCTGACTGTAATTTATTCAGGTCTGGTGCGAGTACCTACAAGGCGTAAAACTCAGCCATTTGCATGGCTAGTGGCAGGTTTTTGTGCACTTTTTTGGGTCATGGTAATAGTAGCTGGCCTAGCAATCCTCATTATCTATCTTGTCTTCCGCCCAAGAAATCCAAAGTTTGACATTACAAGTGCCACACTCAATGCAGCCTATCTTGACATGGGCTACCTCCTCAATGCAGATGTTACTATACTTGCAAACTTCACAAATCCAAACAAGAGAGGGAGAGTAGATTTCCATTATGCTATCTTGGATCTGTATCATGGTGGTAATCTTTTAGCTTCAAGTTACATCGACCCTTTTTCGACGATGAGTCACGAGTCGAGGTTTCAAGATGTTCATTTGGTGAGTAGCCAGGTTAGGCTACCTTTACAACATAGCCAACGATTGAAGAAAGAAGTGGAGAGTGGAAGAGTGAAGTTTGAAGTTAAGGGATTGTTTAGAGCAAGGTCTAATTTAGGAAGTTTTCTTCAATATTCATATTGGTTGTATAGCCAATGTACTATTGTAGTAACTAGCCCTCCAACTGGTGTTTTGATTGGCAGAAAGTGTGTCACAAAGCGTTAAACAGTAAAGAGAGTATTTTGACTTTATGGAGTGGGTTCAGTTCTTCCTCTCGAGCCGAGGGTCTTTTGGAAACAACATCTTTACCTCCCCAGGGTACGAGTAAGGTATGCGTACACATTAACCTCCCCAGACCCCTCTTATGGACCCTACTAAGTTGTTGTTGGAGTGGCTTCAGTTATTACTAGGGCTGCTCTTTCCGTCATGTTTTGATTTTTCAATTTTTGTCGTGTAAAATGGAAATGATGTTTAAAATGTGATTTGGTGCATTAATTCCCTCTTTTTCTTCTTTGTATTTGTATTTTGTTCCATACTATTGAGAGATTGTTGAATCATTTCATCCACAACACACTCATTAAGGGTCGTTTGGTATGGTGTATAAGAATAGTGATGAATAAGATGCATTAGTAATGCAAACATTAGCTATGCAAAGACTATTTCTTATCCACTGGTTGGTGTGGTGTATTAAATATTAAAATGCATTGCATAATTTTTAAGAAAATTAGTTGTTTACAAAAATACCCTCCATATTCTTTAGCTTTAAGGGGCTTTAAGGGGCTTTAAGGGCAATTTTGTCTTTGACCATGCTAATGCATGCATTAATAGTCTTGGTATTGCTAATACCATTATTTGCTATGTATTAGTTATACATAGAATAATACCAAATAGGTTGTATAACTAATACTTGCATTGGTATAAAGACTAATATGGCTTTATTTAAGAATGTAAATCAAAATTAAGAAGTATAAAATTACATTCCAATTGTATTTCACTAATACCTACACAGTTTATATGCTACACTGTGTGTAACCAAAACTGACTGAGAATACATGTAATATACATCATTCTGTCTATTTCTCCAAGTTATCTGCAAGCATTTGACACTGTTTAACCATTATACACATCATCTAGCCACAAAACAGACTTATCAGGCAATATTTTCACTAAACACCAGCAGCGGAGTCACATGGTCGGGAGGGGGTTCAATTGAACTCTCTTCGTCAAAAAATTATACTGTGCAAATAGGGTAAAAATATTTTTTTTGTGGTATATATAAGTATTGTTGGATTCCGACACAAGGGAAATTTTTAGTGTAGCGGCAAAGGTTGCTCAAAAATTGCTTTAGGTTGCAGATTCAAACTCACGTAAGCAAAGGAGGTCCATTCTCTGCAGCTGTCCGAGTATGTTCATGATGACCATGATGTCTTGTTTCATGATGACCATGGTGTCTTGTCATCTGAATATGATTAAAATGTGTTCTTTTCTTTGCGTAAGGAGCATCTCTCGCTGTGTAAAAGGAAAAAACACAGTGATTCATCTACGAGAAAGCACAATTACAAAGAAAAAGATCCAATAGACTCGTCTAAGGTCATTGTTTAGGGATACATGGCATATGTGAAATGAAAAATCTTACCAGCAATTCTCTGAGCGCGGAGGATATTCTGCCGCCTTTTCCACCAACAGGTTATGCAGATGGCGATAACTATAACAGCCACGCATGCCCCTAAGCCAATGCCAATTTTGGCACCTAGAGAAAGATGCGGTCCACATGTTGGTAATCCAGGAATACCACAAAGGCCTGCATTATCCGTAAAACTGAAAGCATCCACAGTAAGTATTTTGCATAAGCACCAATGAACAAAAATTTCAGAATTCTTTATCAATCCTCAAGTTAATATACCCATGAATTGTCATATTAGTTTCAGCACAC
The DNA here is from genome assembly GCA_005239525.1 of Nicotiana knightiana. NCBI lineage: Eukaryota > Viridiplantae > Streptophyta > Magnoliopsida > Solanales > Solanaceae > Nicotiana > Nicotiana knightiana. The sequence continues at coordinate 31,600 of ML423620.1, forward strand.
GAACCGAAGGTTTAATTCAAATCTCTACCTAGAGATATACATAATTTTGATTTTACCTATTACCATATTTCCAAAGGCTGAGATCAAGGAGACTGATATCAGTATATGTTAGTGGTGATTTGTCTGAGCCAAGAAAATTGTTCAGACACTGGACTCTTGAGACGGATTTAAGTGGAGCAACATATACAGTAAGGATTTATATAGCTAACCCCAACATATTTTGGATTGAGGTATAGTTTAAGGAATATGCTCAGACAGCATAAGCAAGATGACACTTGACAAGTATCAAAAGCAGTATTGTCAAACAATTGATAACAGACTATTCACAACACGTTCTGAAGGAAATATGCCAAATATTAACCCCCAGACAAAATGGTGACAAGGAAACCTTCATTCGTCGAGGCCTATATATAGAGATTGAATGACAACCCTAAGCAGTATGTATATTTGGAAACAAAAAGTTGAAACCACATGAAATTAATAATAGCATAAAACTCCATATACTATATCAGTGATGCAATTTCTGAAGGATGATTCTCTAAGAACAAGATTTGTGCCGATAATGCGCAATTAGAGGAACATACTTGAAGGTAGCTCTGTGCAAGAGCCTTCCACCTAATGCTGTAGGAATTTTTCCAGAGAGCAAGTTGCCATTGAGATTCCTGTAATAAACTAATTAGTAACTAAAAGCTCGTTATTGACCAGTGTCATGTCCGTAACTGAGCTCATTGAAGTAACTTACAGTGTCTGTAATGAGGTCAACTGCCCAAGGCTTTCAGGAATCGACCCATTGAAGAAATTGTACGAAAAATCCCTGTTGTGCAACTTTTGTTAGGTCATCACCAAGTGAAGATTTTTAATCACAGAAATAACCAAGCAACAGTGTGCACATCCGCTATCCCCACGTACAAAATGAAAATAACGAGCCCAAATTGTTCTATTATAATATTCAAGGAGGAAATGAGATAGTATCGGCAATTCTTCATTCCCTTACTGAAAGAGGATTATAGCAATATACATTGTATGCCTAGTATACTCAGAAAGTAAATTTGAAATACATTTTGTGTCCACTCTCGCAACAGAGAAATGTAGAAACGAGTGTGGAAAAGCACATGCAAGCTTTACTCACAATTTCTCCAGACTAGTTATTGTTCCAAGTTCTGAGGGAATAGGCCCGTGAATGTTGTTTCCACTCAGATTTCTGTCAATTGCGTACAAACAAAGTATAGGTCAGAAGATCATATTTGAGAAGAGGACGCAGCATATATACATGACAGAAGATCGCTAAGATTCATATTTATCATCAACTCCATTTAAAGCAGTAGAAGATCTTTGGCAGCAACATATCTTTCATCCAAATAGTATATTTCCAAAAGAGCAGAACTCCCATATTCTTATACTTACATGCTCTGAAGATGGCGCAATCGAGAAACATCATCTGGTAAGAAACCATGTAAACCTTGGTCGTCCAGGCCACTGACCTTACAGGAAAAACAGTTTGAAAAAAGAGTTACTTAAGTAGCAACGAAATTCAAGGGATTTACATTGTGTAAAAGAAGACCACGTTAAGATACCAGAAACTTCATGAATATGGTCAAAAGCCAAGATTTAAGAAAGATAAATTCAGGACACATATTAAGACAAAAGAGCAGTAGCATGGAAGTGGAAAATATGTTCGTCAATAAAAAATCATTTTTCACAAGCTGAAATGAGCCAATCAAGCTTGTAAAAATATGCATTAGCAGTTTAGCACAGCGAGTAAGACACGATGTTTCACAATTTTGCAAGTTGACTGCAACAAACACATGCAGCTCTTCCAATACATTCTTAAACAAAAGCCCGATGCACACTAAAGCAGGCCAGTTGTCCCTGAAAATTTTGAATAACTAGGACATACAATATAAAGGAGTCTTGATAAAGCAAACATAATCATGTGGTAATAGTGGGGACCAACAAAGATCAACAATTATAAAAGGGTAATAGAGGGGACCAACAGATGCACAAAGCATTCTGCGTTTACATGGGGTTTGGAGAAGGGTTGCACCCCAAGGGGTGTGATGGCTTAAAAATATTTTTGTTACTCAAAAAGCTAATTATGTTTGTGTGTGCGATTTATTCGCAGAAAAGATACGTAATTACATACATAAAAGGAGGATGATAAACACTTCTCTATCTACATTTTTCTTTTCTTTTGACTCCAATTAACACAAATAAATTTAAGTCGACCTTGCATTTTTAAGTAGTCCAGAAACTTGCCCAGTAAAACTTCTACATTTACGTGGGGAACATCAATAGAAGGAATATATGCCAGCGAAAGAGTGTTATATTTACAAATGTCTGTGTGTGCGTGCGCGTCAAGTGTGTCTGTGTGTGCGCGTCAAGTGTCTCTCTGGAAAGAGAGGAACTTTTCTATCTAAGCTCAGGGTCAAGAACATACAGCCCATCGATGACCCATGTATTGCTAGTTCTATCGAACTGACAATCTACTCCACTCCATGGATGTTGTTGCGGAAAACATGGATCACCGTTCCACCCAAAACGAAGAGGAAGTCCAAGTGCAAGTTTCAGTGACTGCAAAGCCTTCACTGAAAAAGAAAAGAAGAAAAGAAGTAAAATGAGAAAGTCACAAGCTGGACCAAGGAAAATATAAAGTGTATCCTGATATGAGAAATGTGTACAAACTTTTTATTTAGTCGTTTCTTTCCCAGTTTAAAGTCAGAAAACAAGCATTCAAGAAGTATAAGTGAAACATCTATGTTTTACCTTCCTCTGGTGATGTTCTAGATTCAGCGGTTATAAACTCAAAAATCTCAATGGCGCTAATGATGGCATGAGTTCCATTTGTGGGATGCAATGTGATAGTTAAAGTCCTGCCACTGACCGGAACGGTTGTGTTCAGTACGACAGCGCTGTTAATACCCCCAGCCATTCTCACAATGTCAACATCTTGAAATACAGTGTCTCCATTTATCGAGATGTCAACGACCCTCTGTCCCACATCTGTAACTGAAGGATCAATTTCTGCAAAGTGTAACCAGACAGAGTAGTTTTTGTTGGGGTCAACATCTGTCGTGTATATTAAATCTGGCTCATTGTCAGTACTAACAAGAGCAGTTTGATAAAGAGCTTGTGGATAGAAGTTTGGCGCTACGGAAGCTGATTTTATGATGCTTTTAGTAGATATGGGCTTATCAGAATTCTGACCAAAGGTCATGATTGTACCCCAGAACCGATCACCACCCCAATGATCCCCATTGTAGTCAATGTCAAATTTTGAATTATGATCTCCACAGCTCAGTCTTTCGTTAGTTCTGAAGATTTTCCCTCGACCAAATCCAGGACCGGAATAGTATGCTTTGTCATCGACTTGGAGAATCTCAATCGCAAGTATAGCAGGATCTCCGTGACCCGTGCTGTGGAAGCAAAATGAGGCAGTACCATTCTCAAAAAATACAAGAGTTTCAACAAATGCTCGTTCATCGTCGCGATTACTCCAACCAGACGGCAAAGAATAAACCAAGGTCCCTTCAACAGAAACATCAAATAGAGGTTCGTTATCGAAACTTGGTTCTGCAACCAATCCAAAGTAGATCCTAACTGAATAGCGGCCGTGGGGCACGTTATTGATATTGTAACAATTTTCAGGACCCTCTGATAGAGGGAAATACCGTAACGTATCGAGTGGAGGCGTGATGAAACTTGGGCGGTTTGCATTCTTAGCTATGCCGCCTGTATATCCAAAATCCTTATGCCAAAGGGTACTTGTAGGGGCAGTACGAACATCATTTCGAGCTCCACTGCTTATTCGCATTACATATGGTGCTGCAGTGAATAAACAAGATAGATAGTAAACAAAAGTGCAACTTGAAAGAGCCTAATCAATAATAAAGGAGCAGCCCTTATATTCTCATGTAACGGCACTGGCAATCAAGAGAACGGCAGAACAAGTGCAGCGATAACGGAAGCAAGGGAACCTCTTACAACGTATTATTCACTAATGTTACGCCTGCTCAATAAGAATGTGAAGACATCCCACTTATTTCTTTCCTCTTTAACACAAGATTCAAGATATTTCATCGACCTGTGGAATGAAGAGATCAGAATCTTTGCGAATATACAAGATTATAGCAGCATGCTTGATCATCCATTCGAGCCAGACATGATGATTCTTCATCATTATGACTCTTCCAGCAGAGGCGGATCCAGAATTTAAAATTTATTGGTTCAAAGTTTAAGGTTCTTAGCATTGAACTCATTGTATCTTTAATGTTATGGTTTCATATCTACTATCTGTTGCAATTTTAGTGAATTTTTATACATCAATTTATGCTCCACATTGTAAGCATTAGGTTCAAATGAACCCGGTGGCAATACTCTACATCAGCCTCTGCCTCTGTCTACCGCCCAATCAACTCCAATCCACTTAATTCCTCTTTCGTGGCTATATATATCTTTCTGTCCAAGGAATGGAAGTGGATTCTTGAGAAATGTTGAATCTAACATGGGCTTCTTCACAAGAAGTTCTGACTCTGCAAAATCATACTCAGACCCCCTCACACTGCAATAGCCTCCCCTCGACTGAAAAATCGTCAGGGAAAAGGCAACCTAAAAAATATAAGAATCTTGCACTAGCTCAAAAGATTTAAAATGTTTACCCCTTTTCACTTTCTTGCATTTTATCCTCGCCTAAATATAGACTATTTTAACTACTTTTAAGGATCACAATAGCTTAAATAGGAAAACAGCTCAGAAATCATTCGACAATCTTTAAAAAAAAAAAAGTATATAAAATGGAAAAGGGGAAGAAAAGCACCTCTAGCTGTATTCAGGACATTAGAACTACATTCATCTACTAAACATCAAATTCAAAGCGAGTCCATTGCAAAATCAAAAAGGATTTAAGTTATATACACTCAAAAGATTATTCACGCTATCGTTGTACGTTACACTATATTAGCAAGTCAGTTACCTTTTTTTCATATTAGCAATTACTAATGTTTTCAATAGAATTACTTGCAATTACTTTTTATAAGTGACTTGATTGTATAAATATTTTTTACTTCGTCAGTCCATAGAATTTAATCGACAACAATAACAACAACAAAAAACCCAATGTAACCCCACAATGTGGGGTCTGGGAAGGGTGGAGTGTACCTAGACCTTACCCCTCCCTTACCAGGATAGAGATACTATTTTCGATATACTCCGCTTCTGTTCATAGGATTTAAACTCAATCCAAATAATAGACACCACCCTCTATCAAACAAACAGTAAATTACTTGCAAAGTCAACATTAGTCAATCAAACTAAAACAAATTGAATATCCATATTAGCAATTCCTATGTTTTTCATAGAATTGCTTGCGATTGCTTTTTATAAGTGACCTGATTGTATAAATATTTTTTGCTTCATCAGTCCATAGAATTTAATCAACAACAACAACAATGCCAAAAAACTCCGTGTAACCCCACAATGTGGGGTCTAGGGAGGGTGGAGTTAACCTTACCCCTAACTTACGAAGAACTTACGAAGGTAGAGAGTTTATTTCCGATAGACCCCGGGCACTGTTCATAGAATTTAAACTCAATCCAAATAATAGGCACCACAAGGACCATGACTACATCAAAAAACATAATCATAGAATTAACCAAAAAACAGTAAATTTACTTGTAAAGTTAACATTAGTCAATCAAACAAAACCCAATTGAATATCCAAACACAATTACAACTACATAATATAGAAACCATTTAAAGCCCTTCATCAAATTCACATTGTATAAAAAGTAAAAAGCATATAGAGGGCTGACCAGGGCGAGAAATGGCAAGCTTGAGAACCAAACAAAAGTTAAAGAAGAAAAACAAAATTTGGAGTTTGAGCATTTTGTGACCAAATGCTGCTCTGAATTTTCTTTAGTTTTTGTGACCAAAAACTCATTGCATAATTTCCTTTTGCAATTGTGGGAACCAACGACCATATTGCAATTGTAATCTAAGAGAGAGAGAGAGAGAAAAAGGAGTGTAGACTTTGTATAGAGTATTGATTGGGACGTGCACTGTACAGGTAAGGAAGTTGAGACGGAGTACTTGATTATTACTTCTTCTTTTTTTCCTTTTTTGTCTTTTAATTTAAAATATGAAGAGGCAGTGTTCAGATGCATGGGAAGCCTACTGCTTCCCCTGTACCCTTGCTTAATAAACTGCCACGTGGATTCGTCGAAGCACCAAACTTTACATAGATATTGATTTGTAGAACTAGTACAACAAAAACAACGAACTCAGTACAATCTCACACGTGTAATTTGGGAGGGTAGTAGGTATGCAGATCTTTATTTTTATCTTGTGGATGTAAGAGAGTCTGTTTCGGATAGATCTGCGGCTCAGGAAAAACTATGAAGACAAAAAATAGTAATAATAACAGCAAGATAATAATATAACCAAGGCAAAAGAAATAACCGATAGTAATAAAAATCTAAGAGTCCGTTTGTACATAAGAAACTTTTTCCTTTTCTGCGAAAAAAATTCAATCTTTTTCGAAATCGGCGTTTGTTCATAAAATTTCTAATTTTCACTTGAAGATGCATTTTGGAAATTTTCGAAAATTTGAAAAACTCCAAAAAGCTGTTTTTCAAAATTTTCACTCAAATCACTCACAAAATTTCAAAAACAACCCAAAATTATATTCATGTCCAAATACAACTCTAAATTTCAAATATCATTTTCACTTGAAAAAAAAAATTCACCATTTTTTCGAATTTTACAATTCTTATGTCCAAACGTCTACTAAGTATAAGAAAGTACGAGAAGAATATTTGACACCACAGGTATGAAAAAGATATACGTTAGACTACCTATTAGTTTTCTATTCTAGTTCTCGACCTCCACATTCTTCGAAAGAAAAAGAGTAGTAAATGTTATCAAACTAAAATTTAAACGCAGGCTTTCGAATTTTTTTCTAAAATTTTGGCTTTGCATAACATGACTAGAGGAAAAAAAGAGAAAAAGTTAATTTTAAAACTAAAGTCATGTTGCCAAAGTAATTGCAAATAATTATTGTCCATATTTCTTAAGTTTTGCCTAGTAACTAAACACAAATGAAAAGAAGAAAGGGAAAAATATAAATTAGCCGTCTAGTCGAGACTAAATGCATTCACTTGCCAAAAAATATTTTTAAAAAAAAATTTATATATCAAGCGGCTAAAAATATATATTTTTCAAGAAAAAATTAAGCGCGGCCAGCATTTAGAAGCTAGAAAATGCGAGTGCATGGTAAGAGCATGTACATGCGAACAGCATGGCTAGTTGACGCTAATATTTTAGTCCCATTTATCAACAAAACAAAAAAAAATTTAAACAAAATGAATTGGGTCCCCTATCTTATTGAATTTACAGAAATACCCTCAAATGGGTGGGAAAAGTTCTAAATTTGTTCATGATTCATTGACTCCTGCATTTACTTTCAAATTATAGGGCCACTAATCAACTGCGCCATTAACGGATGCTCCAAATGTATGTCCTTGGCCGTGGGTCCCATCCACATTTTAGCATGTCTATCGAAATAAGAGTTTATATTAATTCGCAATTTATATTATACTACAACAACAACAATAATAATATAGTCAGTATTACGAACGAGGTTTAGGTAGGATAGTATGTACGTATATCTTATCCCTACTTTCTGAACATAAAGAGGTTGTTTCGACAGACTCTCGATTAAAGAAACGCATAATCACCATAGTCAGGATAAGGAAATATGATACAAGAGAATAGAGGCGGCTCAAGAACATTAGAGGCCTAAAGCCAAACTTTTCTAGAGGCCTTAAACTTAAAAAAAAATATCATATAGAATAACCTGATTCATATTTATAGTTGACATATGTGAATTTTGATGCATATAGACTTAACCTGATTCATATTTTATAGTTGACATATGTGAAATAAATAATAAAAAGGAAATATACTACTATAAGATAAAAATATAAAATAATAAATTTCAAATTTAAAGAAAAAAATAATAGAAAGTTAGAACAATAAAATCTAATTCTGGAAGTCTATAACTTAATTTCAGAATAAAATTTCATTGTTGGTGCAGTGCTCGTAAGAACGAAGGGAAGAAAAGAAAAAGCAATGTAAATTATTTAATGTCTTTCATCCGTAAAAACTCATCTGCACTGGGAGTTTACAGCACACTAAAAAGTTAACCTCAAGAATGAACAAACTAAAGTGGAAATATACATCACTCAATCATGATTAAGTGTTAAAAAATATATATATGGAAGACAAATTTTTTATATTTATTGACTTGGTATAAATATCCGATGCAAATAATTTTTTACTGTCTTTCATCCCTTATTTTTTTAGAGAATAGAAAATTTAGTAAGAGGAAAAGAAATAATATAAAATACAAGTTTTATTATGAGAAAGAAAAAGAAGAATATTAATATTAGAATGTAAATTAAATTTTAATCACCACAAATCAATTGATTAAATAATGCTTTATTTTTTTAATAAAAAATATTTTTTTTTACCATAAATATTTAATACATTTGTTGAAAAAATAATTATAGAATTAACCTATTATTAATTAAAAATGGGCCCTGAAAATTTGGGAGCCTAAAACCATTGCTTCATTGGCTTTACCCTCTAACAACCACTGCATGAGAATCCATATAAAGATAAATAGTAATCACAACAAAAGAAAGGAATTTTTGCATTCCTATATATTATTTTAAACTTTATTACCCTTTCTATTCAAGTTTCATTTTAATTACATTTTATATACCAAATATATACACTTTAGAAATTAAATGAGTATCACTTTATATTAGGAATTAATTATTTTCTATCCTTATTCTCTCTCTCTCTCTCTCTCTCTCTCTCTCTCTCTCTCTCTCTCTCTCCGTCTCTCTCTATCCATCAATCCTTAATTTCAGTAATGTACAGCGAAGGAAAAGAGAGCAGCAATTCCACCGTTGATAGCCATTAAAAAGCTTTGAAGCTTTGAATTCGAATTTGGATTTTCAAAAACCATTATTTGTTTGGATTGGTTGTTGTTGCAAACAATTGGGAATATTGTTTGGAGTTTAGATCTCAATTTTGAGGGTGTCTTGGTGAAGATTAGACTTGCTTTTGGTTGAATTTCAGATTGAAACTCGAACAAGAAGAAGAAGAAGAAGAAGGCATGACATACATATTATACTTACAAAATTATAGTAAAGTTATAGTAAAATTGTAGAAAAATTATATTCTGTTGTTTATATATATTTTTTTATTTAAATATTGTATGAAAGTTGAACAATATTGTATAAAAATTGTATTTAAATTGTATGATTTTGTAGTTGTATATAACTGGCTAGAAATAATATATGAAAGTTGTAGATAAGTTGTACGGAACTTGTTTTTACTATGTATAAATCAGATACAAAATATACAAAAGACATATTCTATAAAAATTATATTTAAGTGGTATGATATTGTAGTTGTATATAACTGGGTAAAAATAATATATGAAAGTTATAGATAAATTGTAGATAAAGGAAAATTGGGATGGGATATAACCAATACGAGGTTAAAAATCAACAGTAATTTTGAAAGGAAAATTTCGCGAATATCTGGTAAATGATTGTGTGTTCTAACTCTTACATTTCTTTATGCGGTGTTCGTTTTAAAATATTTTGAAAAATTTCTGGAATCATTTTCTATTTTTTTGTAAAAAAACTATTTTTGCAAAAGAATAATTTTTTTGAAAAAATCTTCTTCAAATATCTGAAGATATTTTGTTCCTTTTCTCGTCTGACTCAACAGAGCAAACGCTTTAAACTTATTTGTACACTAAAAAAAAATTGCTACACTGAAGAATAAATAACGACTAAATTTCCTAGGTTTCCTTGACATAATTTTTATTGTTCATCCGAAATAAAATATTGTGATTTGGTAACTTATACACCTAATGAATTGAACAGTGATTACCGTATATTAAGGCGGAAGAAAAATAAGGAAAGAAAAGAGGAGGAAAAAAAAGGAAAAAGGTGTAACTAAACCCCTTGATTGAAGGCACAAATAATGAATTTGGGAGCGTTTTAACGTGGATTGTATATATTTTGTGACTAAAATGTGTTTAGACGGGATAAATACCAAAACATGAACATTTTTCGTAATAAGGTTTCAAATAGTTTATAGGAATGAAAAAATCACAGAAAATAACCGAAGCAATAAAAATACGAGCCCAAAATCTAAGAATCGCTATTTATATTATGTTAAATAATTTTATATTAAAAGTTAAATTTAAAGCGAAAATAAAATAAATGTTAATTAAGTATGTGATAAAAGTCTATTCAAAATGGACATATCATGCATTTACACCAAATCCCCCCCCCCCGCCCCACACACACACACATATATTAGTTGTAAACCCTATATATATATATATTGTGTAAAGAAAAAAAGTACATTAAGAAATACGAAATGAACTTGAATATAGAAAAATACTAGGCCCATAATTTGATTCTATCACATGCAATTACACCTAACCTAATTAATGATATTTATGTTAGCACCAAAATTTGAGTATGCGCACGAATTAGAAGAGTTTGAGAAACAAAAATCAAGTACGAGTGCGAGCCTTAGGCAACTCAACTGAGTGACCCATAAGCCATTAGAGATAATACTAGTCAAAATAGTTGGGCTGGTGAGTTTTCATATTGATAATTGAAAAATAGCCAACATTTAGTAAGTTATTGAAAAATAGTTATTTTTTATATGGGGATAAAATCTAAATACCCTAGTTAAAACACGAAAAGTTTTAGCATAATATATTCGATTATGGTGCTCCTGCGCATAAATTTCCAGTATATTATATTGGAACTCCAGCACATAATGAAATTCCAGCACATTATGTTGGAATCTCCTGTGTTAGATACTTCCTGATTAATAAAATGAAAATTGCAGAACGAATAGACCATTTCTTGAAATAGCTTGATCTCTGTTTCTTCTCATGCACCAAAAAAATTTTCGGAGGAAGTCGGCTTTAAAACAATATATTTGGTTAAAGAATTCCTCTTAGGAGTTGACTTCCAAACGCCGTACTAAAATCTCCTTCAATCATTCCAAAATATCCACTATTCGTTTCAATGTTTTTGGAGGCTGCGCATTTGCCCATGTTCATCAACATCAAAGAGAAAATTTGATTTTAAAGTAATTAAGCGCGTATTAGTTGGATATTCACCCTATCAAAAGGGCCCTATAATTGTCACGCCCCAATTCTCACTATAGATCATGATGACGCTCAACATCGTCATTAGGCAAGTCAACGGTGAATTATCAACTTAATTATTTATTTTGTTACTTTTAAAATCATGAGTTTTATTAAATAAAGAAAATCAATGATGAGAAAATCATGGCGATACAAAACAGTATTTAAACATGAAAGGAAATGGTGACAATATTAAGCAAAATCATAACATCTACTAGAAACTCCTAAAATTCGGTGCCACAAGTGCATAAGCATCTACTAGATAGTACAATATTATAACGTCCCGGTTGGTCGTTTTTAGAGTTATAGCCCCATTTTCCCCATTTCTCCTTCTTTGGGTCCGGAGCGATTTCGAAAAGGAATTGAGACACTTAGTCTCTTTATTAGAAGCTTAAGTTGGAAAAAATCAACCGGATGTTGACTTATGTGTAAACACCCTCAGATTTGAATTTTTATGGATCCCGTTAGGTGATTTTGGACTTAGGAGCGCGTCCAGAATGTGATTTGGAGGTTCGTAGTAGAATTAGGCTTGAATTGGCGAAAGTTAGAAATTTGGCGATTTTGGTCCGCAGTGAAAATTTTGATATCGGGGCCGGAATGAAATTCTAGGAGTTGGAGTAGGTTTGTGGTGTCATTTTTGACGTGTGTGTAAAATTTGAGGTCATTCGGACGTGGTTTGATGGGTTTCGGCGTCGTTGGAGGAACTTGGAAGTTTAGAAATTCTTACGCTTGAATCCGAGTGTGATTTGGTGTTTTAATGTTGTTTTGGATGATTTGGAGGTTCTACTAAGTTCGTATGGGGTTATATGACTTGTTGGCATGTTTGGTTGAGGTCCCGAAGGCCTCGGGTGTGTTTCGGTTGGTTAACGGATCAAGTTTGAAGTTTGGAGAATTGATGAAGTTTGCATGTTGCTGGTGTAATCGCACCTATGAGGATATTGCCGCAGGTGTAGTGGGGTTGGTGCAGATGCGGAGGTGAGTTGGATTGGGGAAAACCGCAGCTGCGAATAGGTGTGTGCATCTGCGAGTCCGCAGAAGCGGAAGAGAGGAGGACTGGCAGTGGTCGCAGGGCGAGGTCTTGTCCGCACCTGTGAGGTCGCATAAGCGGATAGGGAGCATAGGTGCGGAGATGGGAACTTAGGTGATTTTCTGTAGATGCGATTATTGTTGGGCAAAAGCGGCTCCGCAGGTGCGCATTTTGAACCGAAGGTGCGGAAAAGCCTGGGCAGAATTGAAAGATTCAAAATCGAGGGTTTGAGCTCATTTTTCATATTTTGAGCTAGAGGTCACGGATTTGGGCGATTCTTGAAGGGATTTTCACGGAGTTGATTGGGGTAAGTGTTTCTCACTTGGTTTTGGTTAAATCACATGATTATACCTTTACTTTTATCATTTAATTTGTGATTGGGGGTGAAAAATTGGGAAAAAGAGGAAGTGTTCTTGAAATGGAATTTAGAGGTTCTGAATGGGATTTTGTCGTCGAATTCGAGTAAATTTGGTATGGATAGACTCGTGAGTGAATGGGATTTCGGGTTTTGTGACTTTTGTTGGATTTCGAGACGTGGGCCCAGGGGCCGGGTTGAGCCGATTTTGGATTTTTGGCTATAAATTGGTATTTTTCTTATGGAATTGATTCCTTTAGCCCATATTGATTGTATTGTATTGCTTGTGGCTAGGTTCGGGACATTTGGAGGCGGGTTCGAGAGGAAAGGGCATTTCGGAGTAGGATTTCTACGCTGTTGAGATAAGTAACAGTTTTAAATCTGGTCTTGAGGGTATGAAATCCGGAGTTTTGTACAATGTGACTATTTGGAGATGACACCCATGCTAGGTGACAGGTGTGTGGGTGTACGCCATGAGGGATTGAGACTTGGTCCGTCCCGTGAGACTGTGAAGTCTAATAGCCTTTATTTGTGTTTATATGCATTTCTACCTGCTAGAAATTTGACTGCCTTTAATGTTAGAAATTATGCTTAGGCTATGTACCTGCTCATGGTAGTTATACTCAGTCATAGTGATTCTTGTACATGTTTACCTCAGTATTTGTTATGTCCCTGCTGATACACTATAACACTTTGATTTGGACTGTTTTCCCTTTCTTTATTGAGGGATGTGAGACTATAGAGGTTCATGAATGAGTGAGGTTGGGGGCCTGGTTGTGAGGTATTGTACCTTAGCACGTAAGTTGTCCGTGCGAATTCTGATGTGATATGGTGGCACGTAAGTTGTCCGTGCGGACCTTGATATGATATTATAGCACGTGAGTTGTCCGTGCAAATTATACCGCTTGGGTTGTAGGAGCACCTCCGGAATATGAACACCCCCAGTGAGCGCAAGTACCTATTGAGAATATGCATTGAGGGTTGAGAGTCGAGTGTCAAGTGTCGAGCTATTGAGGGCTTGAGTGACAGTACATGTGAGGTTGCATCTGTTTCCCTTTGTTGTTTCATTTAGCTGACATTTGTTTTGCTTGAATTGGTAATTATGCAACTGATTTTACTCGTGTTTACTCTTAAACGTTGAAAATTATCAAATAAACTGTTCTGTATAGCTCGTCATTGCTTCTCAATTCCTTATTTATTTATGTTACTTGTTGAGTCAGTTGTACTCATACTACACCCTGCACTTCATGTGCAGATCCAGGTATGTTGTGCACGGAGATCGTTGAGTTCGGGCGTGATTGAAATTCGAAGACTACGAGGTAGCTGCCAGCATCCGCAGAACCTTGTCGCTCATTCTATATTTATTTCTGCTTGTATTTCTATTTAGACATTGGTTGTACTAGTTTTGATACTTAGACGCTCATGACTTGGTCACTCTGATGTTTGGGGCTAGTTTTCTGCACTTTATTTCTATTTTGAGTTTAACTTTGATTTTTATGAAATATTCCTGATATGGAAAGTTTTACATTACTTTTATATTTGATTTCTGAAGTATTTTTGGGAAAGTCGGCTTTCCTAGTACCGTTGATAGGCGTCATCATGACATGTTAGGTTTTGGGTCGTGACAAGTTGGTATCAGAGCCTAGGTTATATAGGTCTCACGGGTCAAGAGGAGGTTTAGTAGAGTCTTGCGGATCAGTACGGGGACGTCTGTACTTATCTTCGAAAGGCTGTAGAACCTTTAGGAAAATTCCACATTCTTGAATTCTTGTCGTGCGAATCTGTTGATTCTTGTAACTAAACTTCTGTTGTTTCATTCTCTCACAGATGGTGAGGACTCGCACTACCGGGCAGGAGGTCCAGCCACCAGTATTACCAGCCAGAGCCGCGAGAGGTCGAGGCTGCGGTAAAGGCCATGATAGGGGCAGAGGTGCAGCCCGCATAGCAGCCGGGGCAGTACCAGCAGACCCCCCAGTTGCTCCAGATCAGGACCAAGTCCCAGTTTTGGATGCTCCAGCGGGACCAGCTCAGGCACCACTTATGCCCATCGTGATTCCTGGCCTTCAAAAGGCCTTAGCCCAGATTCTGACAGTATGTACCGGCCTTTCTTAGACGGTCTCTATTTCGACGGTCACAACCACTTCTCAGGCCGGGGGAGGAACTCAGACTCCCACCGCCCGCACACCCGAGCAGGTTGTTTAGGGACTCTAGACACCGGGGGCACCACCAGCCCAACCGGTTGCAGTTGCTCAGAATTATGTGGTTCCTGCTATGCCTGAGGATGAGCAGCGTAGATTGGAGAGGTTTGGGAGACTCCAGCCTCCATCTTTCAATGGTGTAGAGGGAGATGATGCACAGGGTTTCTTGGATAAGTGTTAGAGGATACTCCGTACAACAGGTATTCTGGAGACCACTGGGGTCTCTTTCACTACTTTTCAATTCTTTGGTGTCACATTCAGTTGGTGGGAGGCTTACGAGAGGCGTAGACCAGCTGTCGCAGCACCCCTTACTTGGCAACAGTTCTCTGTGGTCTTTCTGGAAAAGTTCGTGCCTCAGCCCCGCAGAGAGGAGCTGCGCAGACAGTTTGAGAAACTTCGTCAAGGGGATATGTTTGTGACGCAATATGAGATGCGATTCTCGGAGTTGGCTCGTCATGCCATATGGTTGGTTCCCACAGACAGGGAGAGGATCATGAGGTTTATAGATGGTCTCACTTTTCAGCTACGGTTACTTATGACCAGAGAGAGAGTGTCCGGTGCTACCTTTGATGAGGTTGTCAACATTGCTCGGCAGATTGAGATGGTTCACGGTCAGGAGAGGGTTGTGAGGGAGGCCAAGAGGCCTTGTGGTCAGGGTGGATTCAGTGGTGCTCCTCCTGGAGGTCAGTTCCAGCACGATAGAGGTCGTCATTTTAGGCAGGCTCAGACAGCTCGGCCATTTCACCGTGGTGCATCATCTGGCCATGGTTCCCACAGTCATTAGCAGGGCCAGTCATTATTCAGTGCATTACCAGCGTAGAGTTCTCATCATGCCCCGTCCTCTCAGGTATCCCGAGTAGTTTTTCTGGGCATCAGGAGTAGCAGTTTCGTCAGAGGAGGGGTTGTTTCGAGTGTGGAGATTTTGGTCACATTATGAGATATTGCCCTAGGCTATTGGGTGGGACTCTACAACGGAGTACTCGACTGATGGCACCAGCATCAGTTCCTCCACCACCCGCCCAGCCAGCTAGGAGTGGAGCTCAGCCAGCTAGGGGTGGAGCCCGGTCAGATAGGGGTCGCCCGAAAGGGGGAGGCAGATCAGGGGGTGGCCAGGCCCGTTTCTATGACCTCCCTTCCAATCCATATGCCATTGCTTCGAATGTTGTGATTTCAGGTATTGTCTCAGTTTTCCACCGAGATGCCTCAGTACTACTTGACCCTGGTTCCACTTATTCATATGTTTTCTCGTATTTCGCTCATTTTCTAGAAATGCCCCGTGAGTCTTTAGTCTCGTATGTTCATGTATCTACTCATGTGGGCGATACTATTATTGTGGATCATGTATATCGGTCATGTGTGGTGACTATTGGGGGTTTGGAGACTTGAGTGGACCTTTTACTGCTCAATATGGTTGATTTTGATGTGATATTGGGTATGGATTGGTTGTCTCTATGTCATGCCGTTCTAGATTATCACACTAAGACGGTGACGTTGGTGATGTCGGGTTTACCGAGGGTTGAGTGGAGCGGTTCTATAGACTATGTGCCTAGTAGAGTGATTTCATACTTGAAGGCCCAATGTATTGTTGAGAAGGGTTGTCTATCCTATTTGGCTTTTGTGAGGGATGTTAGTGCATAGACTCCTGCCATTGATTCTGTTCCGGTGGTACGTGATTTTTTGGACGTGTTTCCTGCAGACCTGTCGGGCATGCCGCCCGACAGGGATATTGACTTCTATATTGATTTGGTGCCAAGCTCTCAACCCATTTCTATTCCACCATATCGTATAGAACCGGTGGAGTTGAGGGAGTTGAAAGAACAACTTTAGTAACTCCTTGATAAGGGGTTTATTCGGCCTAGTGTGTCACATTGGGGTGCACCGGTTCTATTTGTGAATAAGAAGGATGGTTCTATGAGGATGTACGTTGATTACAGGCAGTTGAACAAGGTCACAGTCAAGAACAAGTATCATTTGCCTCGTATTGATGATCTATTTGACCAACTTCAGGGAGCGAGGGTGTTCTCCAAGATTGATTTGAGGTCCGGGTATCACCAGCTGAAGATTCGGGATTCGGAGAATATTCTTAAGACAACTTTCAAGACCCGATATGGTCA
The DNA here is from genome assembly GCA_005239525.1 of Nicotiana knightiana. Taxonomy (NCBI): domain Eukaryota; kingdom Viridiplantae; phylum Streptophyta; class Magnoliopsida; order Solanales; family Solanaceae; genus Nicotiana; species Nicotiana knightiana. The sequence goes on from ML423620.1 coordinate 48,542, forward strand.
TTATGAGTTCCTGGTGATGTCTTTTGGGCTGACTAATGCCCCAACAGAGTTCATGCATTTGATGAATAGTGTATTTAAGCCCTATTTGGACTCATTCATTATTGTATTCGTCGATGACATCCTGGTGTACTCTCGTATCCAGGAAGAGCATGCTCAACATCTGAGGATTGTATTACAGAGATTGAGGGAGGAAAAGCTTTATGTAAAGTTCTCCAAGTGTAAGTTTTGGCTCGGTTCAGTGGCGTTCTTGGGGCACGTGGTGTCCAATGAGGGTATTCAGGTGGAGCCGAAGAAGATAGAGGCTGTGCAGAGTTGGCCTAGACCGTCCTCATCCACGGAGATTAAGAGATTCTTGGTTCGGCGGGCTATTACTGTCGTTTTGTAGAGGGGTTTTCATCTATTGCATCGCCCTTGACCAAATTGACCCAAAAGGGTGCTCCGTTCAGGTGGTCAGATGAGTGTGAGGAGAGCTTTCAGAAGCTCAAAACTGCTTTGACCATGGCTCCAGTTTTAGTTCTACTGTCAGCTCCAGGTTATTACACCGTGTATTGTGATGCTGCAAGGATAGGTTTTTGATGTGTTCTGATGTAGGAGGGTAGGGTGATTGCCTATGCCTCGCGCCAGTTGAATACTCATGAGAAGAACTATCATTTCCATGATATTGAGTTAGCAGTTATTGTTCACGCCTTGAAGATCTGGCGGCACTACTTGTACCGGGTTCATTGTGAGATCTATATTGATCACCAGAGTTTGCAGCATATGTTCAAGTAGAAGGATCTTAATTTGCGTCAGTAGAGATGGTTGGAGCTTCTTAAGGACTATGATATCACTATTTTGTACCATCCGGGGAAAGTCAATGTGGTGGCCGATGCTTTGAGTCTCCGGGCGGAGAGTTTAGGTAGTTTAGCGTATCTTCTAGCAGCAGAGAGGCCCTTGGCATTGGATGTTCAGGCCTTAGCTAGCCATCTTGTCAGATTGGATATTTTGGACCCGAGTCAGGTATTGGCTTGCGTGGTCTCTAGGTCTTCTCTTTATGACCGTATCAGGGAGCGTCAGTATGATGACCTCCACCTGCTCGTTCTTCAATACAAATTTCAGCGAGGTGATGCTAGAGATATGAGTATTGATGATGATGTCTTGTTAAGGATGCATGGCCGGATATGTGTGCCCAATGTGGATGGGCTTCGGGAGTTGATTCTTGAGGAGGCCCACAACTCGCGATATTCCATCCATCCGGGTGCCACGAAGATGTACCAGGATTTGAGACAACACTATTGGTGGAGGCGGATGAAGAAAGATATAGTGGGGTGTGTGGCTCGGTGTCTCAATTGTCAGCAAGTTAAGTACGAACATCAAAGACCGAGTGGTTTACTTTAGAGGTTAGAGATCCCAGAGTGGAGTGAGAGAGAATCACCATGGATTTCATAGTTGGGCTCCACAGACTTCGAGGAAGTTCGATGCTATTTGGGTTATTGTGGATCGGCTGACCAAGTCCGCGCTCTTCATTCCAGTTGGTACTACATACACTTCAGAGCGGTTGGCTGAGATTTACATCCGAGAGATTGTTCGTCTGCATAGTGTCCCAGTTTCCATCATTTCAGATAGAGGCACACAATTTACATTGCAGTTTTGGAGGGCCGTGCAGCGAGAGTTGGGATACTCAGGTTGAGTTGAGCACAACCTTTCACCCTCAGACGGACGGACAGTCCGAGCGCACTATCCAGATTTTGGAGGACATGTTATGCGCTTGTGTCATTGGCTTTGGGGTTCATGGGACCAGTTTCTGCCGCTCGCGGAGTTTGCATATAAAAACAGTTATTAGTTGAGCATTCAGATAGCTCCGTACGAGTCTTTATATGGGAGGAGGTATAGATCTCCAGTAGGATGGTTTGAGCCAGGTGCCGTGGGGGGTCTTTTCTTCTCACTTTAGAGATGCGATTTGAAAGAAGAGAAAAAGTTCTTCTGATCAATAGAACAAGAAGAGGAGGAAAAAAAAAGAAAGATTTTCATTATGATCCAAAGCCCCCTCCACCCTTTTTTTCATTATTAATAGAGTCACGGAGCTCTCAACTGAGTTGTTTAGGTTCTGGAATTCCATCTCTAGTTGGGGGTTTCGATTCGAAAAAATATGGTGCGGGAGGTGAAACAACAGTTGAAGCGGACATTTTGAAATGACAACATCGAAGATATATTTCTATATATACACAGTTACGGTTATCTCGGACTGCGTTCCGGAAAAAGCACAGGAGGTTGTTCGTTTGCTGATATTATTACCAGTATTCGATACTGGGTCATTCATAGCATTACTATACTTCTTGGCCCACGAAATTCAAAAAAAAGAATAGCATATTCCTCTGTCTCTCATATGGGGGGCTACGCTCTTGGGTACAGACTTGGTCCAAGATGCATTAGACAAGATCAAATTGATTCAGGAGCGGCTTCACACAGCGCAGTCTAGGCAGAAGATCTATGCGGACAAGAAGGTCCATGATGTGTCTTTCATGGTCAGGGAGAAGGTTCTGCTGAAGGTATCACCCATGAAGGGTGTTATGAGGTTTGGAAAGGGGGGCAAGTTGAGACCCCGATTCATTGGGCCTTTTGAGGTGCTTCAGAGGATAGGGGAGGTGGCTTATAAGCTTGCCCTTCCACCCAGCTTGTCGAGTGTGCATCCAGTATTTCATGTTTCTATGCTCCAGAAGTATATTGGCGACCCCTCCCATATTTTAGACTTCAGCACGGTTCAGTTGGATGGTGATATGACTTATGATGTGGACCCAATGGCCATTTTGGAGCGGTAAGTTCGGAAGTTGAGGTCAAAGGATATAACTTCAGTGAAGGTGCAGTGGAGAGGTCAACCTATGGAGAAGGTCACTTAGGAGACCAAGCGGGAGATGCAGAGATTATATCCACATCTATTTGAGACTCCAGGTATGTTTCTAGACCCGTTCGAGGACGAATGTTTGTTTAAGAGGGGGAAGATGTAATGACTCGGCAGGTCGTTTCGAGAGTTATAGCCCCATTTCCCCCATTTCTGCTTCTTTTCTACTCTACAAGTGTATTATATCGTATCGGGTTGGTTCGGTTCGGGTCAGGAGCTGTTTCGGAAAGGAATTGAGACACTTAGTCTCTTTATTAGAAGCTTAAGTCAGAAAAAGTCAATCGGATGTTGAATTATGTGTAAACGCCCTCGAATTTGAATTTTGATGGCTCTTTTATCTCCATTAGGTGATTTTAGACCTAGGAGGGCGTCCAGAATGTGATTTGGAGGTCCGTAGTAGAATTAGGCTTGAATTGGCGAAAGTTGGAAATTTGGTGATTTTGGTCGACGATGGAAATTTTGATATTGGGGTCGAAATGGAATTCCAAGAGTTGGAATAGGTTCGTGCTGCCATTTTTGACGTGTGTGTAAAATTTGAGGTCATTCGGACGTGGTTTGATGGGTTTCGGCATCGTTGGAGGAACTTGGAAGTTTAGAAAATCTTAGGCTTGAATCAGAGTGTGATTTGGTGTTTTGATGTTGTTTTGGATGATTCTGAGGTTTGAATAAGTTCGTATGGGGTTATATGACTTGTTGTCATGTTTGGTTGAGGTCCCGAGGGCCTTGGGTGTGTTTTGGGTGGTTAACAGATCAAGTTTGAAGTTACGAGAATTGCTGAAGTTGGTCTGTTGTTGGTGTAACAGTACCTGCGAGGATATTGCCGCAGGTGCGGTGGGGTTGGCGCAGATGTGGGGTGAGTTGGATTGGGGAAAAATGCAGGTGTGAATAGGTGTGCGCATCCGCGAGCCCGCAGAAGGGGGTAGTTGCCCGCAGAAGCAGAAGAGAGGAGGATTGGCAGTGGTCGCAGGTGCGAGGTCTTTTCCGCACCTGCAAGGTCGCAGAAGTGGATAGGGAGCGAGGGTGCGGAGATGGGCACTTAGGTGATTTTCTGTTGATGCGGATATTGTTGCACAAAAGCGGCTCCGCAGGTGCACATTTTGAGCCGCATGTGCGAAAAACCTAGGCAGAATTAAAAGATTCAAAATCGAGGGTTTGAGCTCATTTTTCATATTTTGAGCTAAAGGTCACGGATTTGGGCGATTCTTGAAGGTATTTTCACGGAATTTATTGGGGTAAGTTTTCCTCACTTGGTTTTGGTTAAATTCCATGACTATACCTTTACTTTTATCATTTAATTTGTGATTTGGGGTGAAAAATTGGGGGAAAAGAGGAAGTGTTCTTGAGATGGAATTTAGAGGTTTTGAATGGGATTTTGCCATCGGATTCGAGTAAATTTGGTATGGGTAGACTCGTGAGTGAATGACTTTTCGAGTTTTGTGACTTTTGTCGGATTTCGAGACGTGGGCTCCGGGGCTGTGTTGAGCCGATTTTCGAGGTTATAAATTGGTATTTTTCTTTTGGAATTGATTCTTTTAGCCCATATTGATTGTATTGTATTGCTTGTGGCTAGATTCGAGACATTTGATGGCTGGTTCAAGAGGAAAGGGCATTCCGGAGTAGGATTTCTACGCTGTTGAGGTAAGTAACAACTTTAAATCCGGTCTTAAGGGTATGAAACCCGGAGTTGGTATAATGTGATTGTTTAGAGGTGACACCCATGCTAGGTGACGGCGTGTGGGTGTACGCCGTGAGGGATTGATGCTTGGGTCGTCTCGTGAGACTGTGAAGTCTAATTGCCTTTATTTGTGTTTATATGCATTTCTTCCTGCTAGAAGTTTGACTGCCTTTCATGTTAGAAATCATGCTTAGGCTATGTACCTGCTCACGGTAGTTATACTCAGTCATAGTGATTCTTGTACATGTTTACCTCAGTATTTGTTATGTCCCTGCTGATACACTATAACACTTTGATTTGGACTGTTTTCCCTTTCTTTATTGAGGGTTATGAGACTAGAGAGGTTCATTGCTGAGTGAGGTTGAGGGTCTGTTTGTGAGGTATTGTACCTTAGCACATGAGTTGTCTGTGCGGATTATGATGTGATATGGTGGCACGTGAGTTGTCCGTGTAGACCCTGATATGATATTATAGCACGTGAGTTGTCCATGCAGATTATACCGCTTGGGTTGTAGGAGCCCCTCCGGAGTCTGAACACCCCCAGTGAGCGCAGGTACCTATTGAGCGTGTGCATTGAGGGCTGAGAGTCGAGTATCGAGTTATTGAGGGCTTGAGTGACAGTACCTGTGAGGTTGTATGTGTTTCCCTTTGTTGCTGCATTAGATGACATTTGTTTTGCTTGAATTGGTAATTATGCAACTGATTTTATTCGTGTTTACTCTTAAACGTTGAAAATTATCAAATAAACTGTTCTGTATAGCTCGTCATTGCTTCTCAATTCCTTATTTATTTATGTTACTTGTTGAGTCAGTTGTACTCATACTACACCCTGCACTTCATGTGCAGATCCAGGTATGTTGTGCACGGAGATCGTTGAGTTCGGGCGTGATTGAAATTCGAAGACTACGAGGTAGCTGCCAGCATCCGCAGAACCTTGTCGCTCATTCTATATTTATTTCTGCTTGTATTTCTATTTAGACATTGGTTGTACTAGTTTTGATACTTAGACGCTCATGACTTGGTCACTCCGATGTTTGGGGCTAGTTTTCTGCACTTTATTTCTATTTTGAGTTTAACTTTGATTTTTATGAAAAATTCCTGATATGGAAAGTTTTACATTACTTTTATATTTGATTTCTAAAGTATTTTTGGGAAAGTCTCTTACCTAGTGCCATCGATAGATGTTATCACGACATGTTAGGTTTTGGGTCGTGACAAATACTAATACTACATCTGTCTTGGATGTAGAATAGACAGGACAAGATAAATGAAAATATAGAGACTCCGTGTTCTGCGGATCGTAATATGTAGCGCATCTCACGTCCCCTCAACCGCTACGCTCATGCGCCCAAATGACCATCAAAATATACCTACACAATCAGTGTAGAAGTATAGTATGAGTACGTAAATCAACGCGTACCCAGTAAGTGTCTAGCCTAACCCTTGAAAAGTAGTGACGAGGGGTCGACATCGACACTTACTAGTGGTCCAATAAATTAGTATAGTAAATTATAAATAGATATGAAACAACGGTAGTAATGAGGTAAGAACTGTAACTATCATAATCCTCCAACATAATGTCCATGTGAATTCCTCAATTATCATATGCTATCCCAACACATAAGAAATGTCAAGTGCTATCTCAAACACATGTCACGACCCAAAAATCCACTAGTCGTGATGGCACCTAACCCAACCATCTAGGTAAGCCAACTAATAACTAATCACTTCCAATAATATTTAACAAGACAATTAAGCAAATAAATTATTTGAATCTTATACATTACCCTGAGGACTGGTAGTACAAATCATGAGCTTCTAAGAATAGAATTTTCAAAGCTAGAATGAAATAAATACATTGTCTGTTTGAAAAGTACATAAACAGATTTTTATAGATCTAAAGCTACCACGAACAAGGGGCAGCTACAACCGGTATGCAGGTACATCTTCAATCCAGCTCCTATCGAACACATCAACATCCGCAGCTAACATCTGCACGCAAGGTGCAGAAGTGTAGAATGAGTACAACCGACTCCATGTACTCAGTAAGTATCAAACCTAATCTTAGGTTGAAAGTAGTGACGAGCTAACAAAAGGTCGGGCCCAATACCAATATCCCACAACAGTTCATAACAACATAATACAAGTAATAAAAAAGGTATCTCAGAAGTAAAATTTCTCAGCTCATTCATGGTTCCAGAAAATAGTCATGCTTTTCAAGTATCTCAGTGAAAACCCAAATCTTTTACCAAAAATGCCAAAAATACGAGTAATTTTGAAAACTGTATTTTTTCCAAATATCCTTTCCACAGTAAATAAGATGTTTCATTTTCTTTCCAGATAGCAAGTATGAAATACCTCTCTATGCCCACATATCAATGTGTGTAAAAAGTCATGAATGACGTGATACCATACAACATGAGGAAAAATGCATTTGTATGCCTGTATGTCATGTGTGCATGCCAATGTCATATATCTCAGAGATGAATCATGTACTCACACTCTCAGAGTACTCAATCTCACTATCTCACATTTTCCACTCATCATGCTCAACCACTCGGTACTGTATATGGCCCATATGGTCCAGGGAAGATCCATCCCGGAATATATACATCACTGACCATCAGTCACTCAGTACCAAGGATGTACACATGACAACACCTAGTCTCTACGACTAGGTAAGCCTAATTGCGGAAACACATATTAAATAGAAGCAATAAAATAAAGACGAAATAAGTGAGTCTACAATGAAGCATCGCCACTTGGCGCGTACAAAAATACAACTTTCCCAAAACCCGGAATATCACTCTAGTCACAAGTTCTGTCTCAAAAATAGCTCTATACAACGTGAGGAAATTTACACGAAAAATCTATCTAAATCTGGAGTGGAAGGTGACCCGAAGGACTCTGTGGACGCGGCAGAATTACCTTTCAGTCTCCTAGACTCTGTTGCTCGGACCCCTAGCCGCGAAACTGAGCACCGGTACCTGAATCTATACACGAAAGAGATGTGCAGGAAAGGGGATGAGTACACCACAAATTGGTACCCAGTAAGTGCCAAGCCTAACCCAAGTCTAGTAGTGACGAGGTCAGGTTAAGGCTCTACTGGATTTTTATAGTAAAAATAGGTTAAAATTTGAACAAAGAGATATAATAAGCTGAGGAAAATCAGTAGAAACAATGAGCTAAAAGAAAACAATAACAGGGAGTCGTCGGCTTGGCACAACATATATCACAGTAACAAGTATGCAATGAAGTACAGGGGGAAAGCTCCCGAAATCTCGTCTGTAGTCCCAATTTAAATATGCAATGCAGTACAGGGGAAAGCTCCCGAAATCTCGTCCGTAGTCCCAATTTAAATATGCTATGCAGTACATGGGGAAAACTCCCGGAATCTCGTCCGTAGTCCCAATTTAAAATATGCAATGCAGTACAGGGGGAAAGCTCCCAGAATCTCGTTTGTAGTCCCAATTTAAATATGCAATGCAGAACAAATACCGGATACAATTTTTATTTAAAACAGTTCAGGAAAATCACAGGCAAAAATATGGATAAAACTACCTAAACATGGTACACATAGTAATAACTAGGGAAAGTTCAAGTAAAACAGGTAGACATGCTATTTCCTAATCTAAACTACATAGTCAATACATGGGACAGTGAAATAGGAAATGAAACGATTTAAGTCATGGAGGAAAAAAATGGAGTTTTAGCAACAATGGCCCGAGTATGTACTCATCACCTCACGTACACGGCGCCCAAACAACATAAATCAGTATTAAAATAGCCTAAGGGGAAGTCCCCAACACAGAGTTAGGCAAGCCACTTACCTCGACTGCGCTACTCAATGCAAAACCACGCTCTTGCCACGAGTATCCGACTCCGAATGGACCAAATATATTCAATTCGATTGCATAATGTAAATATCATTTTAAGGAATCAAAATAGCAAATAAGTTCGAGGCTAATACGCGAAATTAGGAAAATTGCCCAAAAAGTCCCTCGGGCCCACGTCTCAGAATCTAGTGAAAGTTACAAATTTAGAACACTCATTCACTCACGAACTCACTCGAACAAGAATCATCGAGAACCGACGTCAGAATCTTAAAATTCTTGGATTTTCTAATTAGGGAAACGCCTTCCCATTTTCATGATTTTTCACCCAATTCATTGATTTCATGGAAGAATTTGCTATAGATAAATGATATACAAGTGAAATAAGGTTAGGAATTGATACCTATGAATCTTTTCCTCAAAACTCAATCCAAATCGCCTACACCCGAGCTCCAAATCGTCTTTAGAAGATATGAATTTCAAGCCCTCGAATTTGATATAAACTGCCCAGCGATTCCGCACCTGCTCCCCTTGGACCACACCTGCGGTCCCGCACCTGCGGAAAATCCATGCATGTGCGAAAATCCACTAAAAGGACTAGGGCCGCACCTGCGAGAACTGGTTGACTCGACCAAGCCCGCACCTGCGAGCCTTTCTTCCGCACCTGCGGAAAATCCATCGCAGGTGCGAGACACCAGAACAACAATGGTTCAGTTGTTTCCAAGTTCCAAAATCACCCGTTGAGCATCTGAAACATCCCCGGGGCCCCGGGGACCTCAACCAAACTTACCAACCTGTCTCAATACCTTATCCAAACTTAGTCGAGCCTCTAAAACATATCACATAACACCAAAATCACCAATTATACATGGATTCAAGCCTAAGAACTTATGAAATTTCCAAAATCCACAACCTATGCCGAAACACATCGAAACTAGTCTGAATGACCTCAAATTTTACACACATGTCACAAATGATACAACGGACCTACAACCACTCTCGTAATTCCATTCCGAACCCGATATCAAAATTTCACCTATCGGCTGAAATCGCCGAAATTCTAACTTTCGCCAATTCAAGTCTAAATCTGCTACAGACCTCGAAAACACATTCTGGACACGCTCCTAACTCTGAAATCACCCAACGGAGCTAACGGAGTCGACGGAATCCCATTCCGAACCCGTCTTCACACAATTCGAACTACGGTCCGATTTTTAAAACTTAAACTCACAAATAAGGACTATGTGTCCAAAAACTCTCTGAGTTTCACCACTCAACGTTCCGACAAGTCCCAAAAGCAGAAATAGACATGGGGAAAGCAGTTATTAGGGGATCGGGGTGCTAACTCTCAAAACAACCTACCGGGTCGTTACATTCTTCCCCTCCTAAGAAAATTATTCGTCCTCGAACGAGTATAGAGACATACCTGAAGCTGTGAAAAGATGAGGGTACTGACTGCGCATATCCTGCTCGGTCTCCCAAGTCACCTCCTCAACCGGCTGAACCCTCCACTGAACCTTCACTGACGCAATATCCTTTAACCTGAGCTTCCTGACCTGTCTATCCAGTATAGCTACTGGCTCCTCAACATATGATAAATCCTTGTCCAACTGGACTGAACTAAAATCCAAAACATGAGTCAGGTCACCATGATACTTCCAGAGCATGGAGATGTGAAATACCGGATGAACTCCTGCTAGGTTGGGAGGCAGGGTTAGCTCATAAGCAGCCTCCCCAACACGTTGCAACACCTTAAAAGGGCCAATAAATCTCGGACTCAGCTTACCCTTCTTCCCGAACCTCATGACGCCCTTCATAGGCGATACCCAAAGCAAAACCTGATCACCAGCCATAAATGCCAAATAACGAACCTTCCGATCCGCATAACTCTTCTGCTTGGACTGAGCTGTACGAAGTCTCTCCTGAATCACCTTCACCTTGTCCAGGGCATCCTGGACCAAATCTGTACCCAACAATCGGGCCTCGCCCGGCTCAAACCACCCCACTGGGGACCAGCACCGTCTACCATACAAAGCCTCATATGGAGCCATCTGAATGTTGGACTGGTATCTGTTATTATAAGCAAACTCTGCAAGTGGCAAGTATCGGTCCCACGACCCTCCGAAATCCATCACACAGGAACAGAGCATATCCTCAAGAATCTAAATCATCTGCTCGGGTTGCCCGTCTGCCTGAGGGTAAAAGTATGTACTTAACTCTACCCTGGTTCCTAGCTCCTGCTGAATGGCTCTCCAGAACTGTGAAGTGAACTGTGTACCTTTGTCTGAAATGATAGATACTGGAATACCATGGAGGCGAACAATCTCCCTAATATAAATCTCCGCCAACCTCTCGGAGGAGTATGTAGTCAACACAGGAATGAAATGGGCTGACTTGGTCAGCCGATCCACAATCACCCAAATACCATCGAACTTCTTCAAAGTCCGAGGAAGTCCAACCACGAAGTCCATGGTGATCCGCTCCCACTTCCACTCTAGAAGCTCAATCTACTGAAGTAACCCTCCTGGTCTCTGATGCTCATACTTGACTTGCTGATAGTTGAGACACTTCCCCACAAACTCCACTATATCCTTCTTCATCCTTCTCCACCAATAGTGGTCTCTCAGATCCTGGTACATCTTCGCGGTACCAGGATGAATGGAATACCGCGAGCTATAGGCCTCCTCAAGAATCAACTCTCGAAGCCCATCCACATTGGGCACACAGATCCGACCCTGCATCCTTATCACACCGTCATCTCCTATGGTCACATCCCTGGCGTCACCTCGCCGAACCCTGTCCTGAAGAACCAAAAGGTGGGGATCATCATACTGGCGCTCTCGAATGCGGTCATAAAGAGAAAACCGAGCCACCACACAAGCTAAAACCCAGCAAGGCTCTGAAATATTCAACCTCACGAACTGACTGGCTAAGGACTTAATATCTAAGGCTAAGGGCCTCTCAACTGCCGGAAGATATGCCAAACTCTCCGCCCGGTGACTCAAGGCGTCGGCCACCATATTGGCCTTCCTCAGGTGGTATAATATAGTGATGTCATAGTCCTTTAGCAACTCCAACCATCTCCGCTGGCACAAATTGAGGTCCTTCTACTTGAATATGTGCTGCAAACTCCGGTGATCAGTGAAAATCTCACAGGGAACACCGTATAAATAATGACGCCATATCTTCAGGGCGTGAACAATCGCTGCCAACTCGAGATCATGAATTGGATAGTTCGTCTCATGCACCTTCAACTGTCTGGACGCGTAGGAAATCACCCTACCGTCCTGTATCAACACCGCTCCGAAGCCAATCCTCAAAGCATCACGATAGACGATATAGGACCCTGAACCCGTAGGCAATACCAATACTGGAGTTGAAGTCAGGGTTGTCTTGAGCTTCTGAAAGCTCTCCTCACACTCATCAGTCCACCTGAACGAAGCACCCTTTTGAGTCAACCTGGTCATCGGTGCTGCAATGGATGAAAATCCCTCCATAAAATGGCGATAATACCTGGCCAAACCAAGGCAACTGCGGATCTTCGTAGCTGATGACGGTCTAGGCCAACTATCTACCGCCTCCACCTTCTTCGGATCTACCTTGATCCCATCCCAAGACACTATTTGGCCCAAGAATGCCACTGAATCAAGCCAAAACTCACATTTAGAGAATTTTGCATACAATCTCTTCTCCCTCAAAGTATGAAGCACAGTCCTCAAGTGATGCTCATGATCTTCCCATGATCGGGAATACACCGGAATGTCGTCAATAAAAACAATGACGAAGGAATCAAGATAAGGCCGGAACACACTGTGTATCAAATTCATAAAAGTTGTTGGGCCATTGGTCAGCCCAAATGACATAACAAGAAACTCATACTGACCAAATCTTGTCCTGAAGGCAGTCTTCGGGATATCCGGCTCCCGAATCTTCAACTGATGATAGCCAGAATGCAAGCCAATCTTGGAGAATACCCTGGAACCCTGTAGCTGGTCGAATAATCATCAATGTGAGGCAAGGATACCTGTTCTTCATGGTGACCTTGTTCAACTGCCGATAACCAATACATATACGCATATAACCATCATTTTTCTTCGCAAATAATATCAGGAGCACCCCAAGGTGATACACTGGGTCTGATGAAACCCTTATCAAGCAACTCCTGTAACTGCTCCTTCAACTCCTTCAACTCAGGAGGAGCCATACGGTAAGGAGGGATAGGAATGGGTTGAGTGCTCGGCAACAAATCAATGTCGAAATCAATATCTCTATCGGGCGGCACACCCGAAAAATCAGCTGGGAATACATCAGGAAAGTCCCTCACTACTGGAGCTGACTCAACTGGAGGGGTATCAACATTGACATCTCTCACATAGGCCAAGTACGCATCACACCCCTTCTCAACCATCCGCTGAGCCTTAAAAAATGAAATGACCCTGCGGGGAGTATACTCTAAGGTACCTCTCCACTCAAATATCGACAAAACTGGCATAGCCAGCGTCACTGTCTTAGTGTGACAATCAAGAATAGCACAATGGGGCGACAACCAGTCTATGCCCAAGATAACATCGAAATCTACCATGTTGAGTAATAATAAATCAGCCCTGGTCTCAAAACCACTAAGAGAAATCAAACACGATCGATATACGCGGTCCACAATTAGAGAGTCTCCCACGGGAGTATATACATAAACAGGGAAACTCAAAGAATCTCGAGATATCCCCAAATGTGGAGCAAAATAAGAGGACACATATGAATACGTAGAGCCTGGATCAAATAATACTGATGCATCTCTATGGCAGACAGGGACAATACATGTGATGAATGAGTCTGAAGCAACAGCCTCGGAACGGGATGAAAGGGCATAGTATCTAGCTTGGCCTCCCCCTTTAGGGCGACCTCTACCCCCCCGACCGCCACCTCGAGATGATTGAGGAGGTAGAGTGGCATCTGGGGCTGGAAGAATAGCCGGAGGACCCGGCGGAGCACGTGGAGGCTGATAAGACTGTGAAGGTGCACCCCTCCTGGCCCTGGGGCAATCTTTAATCACGTGACGAGTGTCACCATACTCAAAGCAACCCCTCGGAGGACGCTGCGGCTGAGACTAAATAGGAGCTGGCCTGCTGGGCTGGCCGAAAATAGCACCTCGAACTGGTGGCACACTGGATACTGGCGGTGCATAATAGAACTCCTGAGGTCTAGGAGGAGCTGGAATATCGCTGGTTGCTGGAAAGGCTGAATGAACAGGGCGACCCACAAATCCCCTACTGTAACGTGCTGCTGGTGCACGAGCTCCTGAAAAATGGCCAGTCTCTCGAGACCTCTTGGCCTCTCTCTCCTCTCTGTCCCGGGAAAACATGCCCTCAACTCTCCTGGCAATACTCACTGCCTGCTGGTAAGTGATATCCATCTCTAACTCTCTGGCCATACTGGTCTGGATACTAGGATGGAGTCCCTCAATGAAGCGGCGAACCCGCTCTCTGACTGTGGAAACCAAGGCTGGTGCATGTCGAGCTAGCTCACTGAAATAGACTGCATACTCCAACACAGTCACAGTACCCTGGCGCAACTGCTCAAACTCCACGTGCCAAGCATCCCTGAGGCTCTGAGGGACATACTCTCGCAAAAACATCTCCGAAAATTGAGTCCAAGTGATGAGGCTGTCTTATCCGGACTGCTCAGCTCATAGGCCTGCCACCACTAATATGCCGCTCCCTTCAGTTGGAAAGCGGTGAAAGAAACCCCACTGATCTCCACAATGCCGATAGTGTGGAGAATACGATGACACTCCTCAAGAAATCCCATAGCGTCGTCTGAAGCTAGTCCGCTGAAAGTAGGTGGGTGGTACTTCTTGTACCTCTTAAGTCTGAGCTGCTCGGCCTCAGAAGCAGCTGCCGTAGCATCATGCTGAACTGGAGTCGCTAGGGGCATAGGAATATACTCTGGGGCCTGATCAACCTGGCCCCTCTACTCAGGAGTGCGGGCTGCGGGAGTTTGTACCCCTCCCCCGGCCTGAGATGTAGCGGGAGCCATTGGAAGTAGTCCATCCTGAGCTAGAGTATTGAACATGCTCATGAATTGAGCTAAAGTCTCCTGTAAGGCTGGAGCAGCAATAGGGACCTCATGTGCCGGCTCTCCAGCTGGGGCTGCCATAGGCTCATCTGTCGCTGGTGCTCGGGCTGCACCGTGTGGTCGTCCTCTACCCCGACCCTGACCTCTGGTGGCTCTGGCAGGGGGCTCGGGTGCCTGGTCGTCGGTCCTCCAAGTACGGGTCCTCACTATCTGTGGGAAAGAATAGAATAGAATTTTTGATGTCAATAACTCGCACGACAAGGAAATCAAAGAAATATGATTGTTCTTAACAGTTACATAGCCTCCCGAAGATAGATACGGACGTCTCCGCGCCGATCTGCGAGACTCTAATAAACTGGCTTGTGACTTGTGACTTCTACGAACCTTGACGCTCTGATACCAACTAGTCATGACTCGATTTACCCTTCGAAAGACATCATGACAGCACCAAGTCTCTACGACTAGGTAAGCCTAATTGCGGAAACACATATTAAATAGAAGCAATAAAATAAAGACGAAATAAGTGAGTCTACAATGAAGCATCACAACTTGGCGCGTACAAAAATACAACATCTCCAAAACCCGAAATATCACTCTAGTAACAAGCTCTGTCTCAAAAATAGCTATATACAACGTGAGGGAATTTACATAAAAAATCTATCTAAATCTGGAGTGGAAGGTGACTCGAAGGACTCTGCGGACGCGGCAGAATTACCCTTCGGTCTCCTAGAAGCTGCTGCTCGGACCCCTAGCCGCGAAACTAAGCGCTGGTACCTGGATTTGCACATGAAAAACATGTGCAGGAAAGGGGATGAGTACACCACAAATTGGTACCCAGTAAGTGCCAAGCCTAACCCCAGTCGAGTATTGACGAGGTTAGGTTAAGGATCTACTAGATTTTTATAGTAAAAATAGGTTAAAATTTGAACAGAGAGATATAATAAGTTGAGGAAAATCAGTAGAAACAATGAGCTAAAAGAAAATAATAACAGGGAGCCGTCCGCTCGGCACAACATATATCACAGTAACAAGTATGCAATGCAGTACACGGGAAAAGCTCCCGGAATCTCGTCCGTAGTCCCAATTTAAATAGGCAATGCAGTACAGGGGGAAAGCTCCCGGAATCTCGTCCGTAGTCCCAATTTAAATATGCAATGCAGTACAGGGGGAAAGCTCCCGGAATCTCGTCCGTAGTCCCAATTTAAATATGCTATGCAGTACAGGGGAAAAGCTCCTGGAATCTCGTCCGTAATCCCAATTTAAATATGCAATGCAGTACAGGGGGAAAGCTCTCGGAATCTCGTCTGTAGTCCCAATTTAAATATGCAATGCAGTACAGGGGGAAAGCTCTCGGAATCTCGTCTGTAGTCCCAATTTAAATATGCAATGCAGTACAAATACCGGATACAGTTTTTATTTAAAACAGTTCAGGAAAATCACAGGCAAAAATATGGATAAAACTACCTAAACATGGTACACATAGTAATAACTAGGGAGAGTTCAATTAAAACAGGTAGACATGTTATTTCCTAATCTAAACTACATAGTCAATACATGAGACAGTGAAATAGGAAATGAAACGATTTAAGTCATGGAGGAAAAAAATGGAGTTTTAGCAACAATGGCCCGTGTACGTACTCGTCACCTCACGTACACGACGCCCAAACAACGTAAATCAGTATTAAAATAGCCTAAGGGGAAGTCCCCAACACAGAGTTAGGCAAGCCACTTACCTCGACTGCGCTAATCAACTCAAAACCACGCTCTTGCCACGAGTATCTGACTTCGAATGGCCCAAATCTATTCAATTCGATTTCATAATGTAAATATCACTTTAAGGAATCAAAATAGCTAATAAGTTCGAGGCGAATACGCAAAATTAGGAAAATTGCCCAAAAAGTCCCCCGGGCCCACATCTCGGAATCGAGTGAAATTTACAAATTTAGAACACCCATTCACTCACGAACTCACTCGAACAAGAATCATCGACAATCAACATCAAAATCTTGTTAAATTCTCGGATTTTCTAATTGGGGAAACTCCTTCCCATTTTCATGACTTTTCACCCAATTCATTGATTGCATGGAAGAATTTGCTATAGATAAATGATATACAAGTGAAATAAGGTTAGGAATTAATACCTATGAATCTTTTCCTCAAAACCCACTCCAAATCTCCTACACGCGAGCCCCAAATCGTCTTTAGAAGATATGAATTTCAAGCCCTCGAATTTGATATTGACTGCCCAGCGATTCCGCAGTTGCGGCCCTTGGACTGCATCTGTGGTCACGCACCTGCGGAAAATCCATCGCAGGAGCGAAAACCCACTAAAAGGACTGGGGCCGCACCTCGCTCACTCAGCCGCATCTGCGGCTCCGCACCTGCGGAACCCCAACCGCACCTGCGAGAACTGGTTGACTCGACCAAGCCCGCACCTGCAAACCTTTCTTCCGCACCTGCGTGTCCGTACCTGCGGAAAATCCATCGCAGGTGCGAGACACCAGAACAGCAATGGTTCAGCTGTCCGTTGAGCATCTGAAGCATCCCCGAGGCCCCCGGGACCTCAACCAAACTTACCAACCAGTCTCAATACCTTATAAAAACTTAGTCGAGCCTCTAAAACACATCACGTAACACCAAAATCACCAATTATACATGGATTCAAGCCTAAGAACTTATGAAATTTCCAAAATCCACAACCGATGCTGAAACACATCGAAACTAGTCCGAATGACCTCAAATTTTACACATAGGTCACAAATGATACAACGGACCTACAACCACTCTCGGAATTCCATTCCGAGCTCGATATCAAAATTTCACCTATCAGCCGAAATCGCCGAAATTCTAACTTTTGCCAATTCAAGCCTAAATCTGCTACAGACCTCGAAAACACATTCCGAATACGCTCCTAACTCTGAAATCACCCAACGGAGCTAACGGGGTCGACGAAATCCCATTCCGGACCCGTTCTTCATACAGTTCCAACTACAGTCCGATTTCTAAAACTTAAACTCACATATAAGGACTATGTGTCCAAACACTCTCCGAGTTTCACCACTCAACGTTCCCACAAGTCCCAAAAGCAGAAATAGACATGGGGAAAGAAGTTATTAGGGGATCGGGGCGCTAACTATCAAAACGACCTACCGGGTCGTTACAGAGGAAGGCCAATACGACCCCATGGAGAAGATCCATCTCCAGGTATATAAATGTTTCAAACAAGATCCATGTCCAGGGAATATTCATCCCTCAATATTATCAACCGCTCTCACTGGGGGAGTGTACAGAGTTCGAAGGGGCTGCTACAGCCCAAGCACTATCATAAGCCAGATCTAGGCATAAATCAAAATAACATGCTGCGACGTGCATCCTGATCCCATAACTGTCACTCATAATAAAGCTCTCAGTTATCAATCTCTCCAGTCTCACTCACGGGCTCACAATGTCATGAAACTAGCCCGACAACAATGATATGATGTATCAATAAACAACAACTGAGGCTGAGATATAATATGAATGCATGAATATGACTGAGTACGAAATATCAACGAAATCAGTGAGATGAAAGCAAGAAACGACCACTATGGGTCCTAACAATATCAGCATAAAGCCTAAACATGCTATTTAGCATGATTGACAGCTCAGTTACTTTATCACATGGTGAAAACACAGATATCAACAAAATAGGGCCACTATACAGTGCCATGGGAACAACGGAGTCACAATTCACAGAGTGCACGCCCACACGCCTGTCACCTAGCATGTGCATTACCTCAATACCAATCACATAACACGTAATTTAGGGTTTCATACCCTCAGCACTAGGTTTAGAAGATTTACTTACCTCAAACCAGCCAATTCCAATACTGAGCGAGACAAGTGATGCTCCAAAAATGCCATCCCGCGTATCGACCTCCGAGTGGCTCGAAACTAGCCAAAAGCAACTTAAATATATCAATTAATTCAAAAATGAACTTTTGTGATCATATTGAAATACAAAAATTGTAGTTGGATACTGACCCCCATGAAAAGACGAGAATAACTCCACAAAAATCACCTCAATCGGAGCTCTAGAACTCAAGATATGCTCAAAATATCAAAAGAACGCAGTCTGATATTTTTATACACAGGGATCTTCGCTTTTGCGACAAATCCTCCGCACCTGCACTTTTCCAGCAGTCATTTCCGCTTTTACGGACCATTTTTTGCACTTGCAGGGTCGCAGATACGGACACAACTTCGCTTCTCCGACACTAAAATGAGCATAACTCCCTCATACGATGTCCAAATTAGACGATTCTTTTTTTATGGCTTCGTAATGATGATGCGGATCTAATGCTTCAAACAAAACATAAATTATAGCTCATTTTCTTAATATGGTACCATTTATACTTGAAAAAACGACATCGAAACATAAAAAATGAGCGCAACACAAACCAAACCTATCTGAAACTCACCCGAGCCCCTCGAAACCCCGTCCAAACATACCAACAAGTCCCATAACATAACACAGACTTAATAGAGACCTCAAAACACACATAACAACATCAAAACGACAAATCACACCTCAAATCATACTTAAATGAACTTTAAACTTTCAATTCCATAACTCGTGCCGAAACATATCAAATCATCCCGGAATGAACCCAAATTTGCACACAAGTCCCAAATGACATGAGGGAGCTATTCCGATTCCCGGAACCACAATCTGAAACCGTTATCCTCAAAGTCAACTTCCGATCAAACTTATGAACTTTCCAAACCTTCTAATTTCTAATTTTTGCCAACTTGTGCCGAAACCTTCTTGAAACATCAAAATGCAAATCCAGGCATACGCACAAGTCCAAACCATCCAGACCTAGCGGAGCCATCAAAACTCCGTTCCGGGGTCAAATTCACAAAAAGTCAAATATGGTCAACTCTTTCAACTTAAAGCTTCAACAATGAAATCCATTATTCCAAACTGATTCTGAATAACCTGAAAACTAAAACGGACGATTCACATGAGTCATAATACATCATACGGAGCTAATCATACCTGTACACTACCGAGCGAAGTATAAATGCTCAAAATGACTAGTAGGGTCGTTACAACACATAAGGAATATCAAGCGCCATCTCAAACAGATAAAAAATATCATGTAATTTCCATGTCTCAATCGAAAGGGAAATCTCATGAATATTCGGACTCCTAGCAATATGACGCACGAGTTATGCCGAGGTTGTATGGCCCGATCCATAATAGTCATGTACATACACTCTCGAGGTCGTACGACCCGATCCATGGATGCATCTCAAGTATACTGTCGACGAGTTCGGCCTGATCCCCAGGAAGAGAAGAAACTGATTGAATTACGGGCCATGTATTTTCAACACAAGAACAGGGAACATAAAGTAAGCACGACTATTATTAACAATCAAATATCCCACCAATCAACTCAAGGTAATAAGGTTCGACCTAACATGATCTCTAATCAAATTTTATTTATGAATTTTAGGTAATTAAACTAACAAGTTGAGTTCAGGTAAAACAAATATTGCATGATAAAGTCATAAATCTACCGGGACATAAGCATGATTTTAGCTACTGTACGATCTGTCGTCACCTCGTGTGTACGTGGCTCCCATAACAAGTAGCACATAACAAATATAACACTTAAGGGGTAGTTTACCCCTTACAAGGTTAGATAAAAGACTTACCTCGTTCTGAAATTCGATAACCAGCGCCAACGCCTCTCTAAAACCTCAAACCGATGCCAACCAAAATATACTCCAATACTCGTAATTCAACAATTTATAACAATTCCCAACTCCACTCGAAAAGTCAACCCCGGGACCACGTGCCCAGATTATGAAAATGTTTGAAGATAAACATTATCCATAATACTAAAAACTCAAATTTATAATTTATTCCTAATTCCATGCCCAATTTCATGGTCAAATTCCAAAATTACCATTTTTAGATTTTCTTCTAAAACCCCACAATTTCTATTAATTTCATGTTCAAATCCATATATAATCCATGCATTTAACTCAAAATGGGTGGGAACCACTTACCTCATGATAGACGATGAAAATACACTCTAAAATCGCCCTCAAGGTCGGCTCCAAAGAGAAAAATGGGATGAAATGATCCAAAACCCAATCTGAAACTCGTATACACTGCACATGCATCCTTCTCCGCGAACGTGGAACGACCCTTGTGTTCGCGAAGCACAACCAGCTCCCGCTCCAAAAACCTTCTTCTTGAACACGAGATAGAGCTCGCGAATGTGATGCTTTACTAGGCGAGCTTTCCAAAACGCGAACGCGACCACAACTACATGAGCGCAAAGGCCAGAATCTCCCAAGCCCAGCTTCTTCTTCATGAACACGACCACTATATCACGAACACGTAGAACAACTGCCCAGACCTTCGAGAACGCAAGGCCTCTATCGTAAACGCGATGTACAAAATAGTCATCCAGCTCAAATCCTTCTTTGTGAACGTGAGCTTCCCTCCGCATTCGCGAAGAACAAAACTAGAACTTGCAACCCCCATCAGCAAATCATCCAAACTTGGTCCAAAACATTTCCGAAACACACTTGAGACCCTCGGGACCTCATTCGATCACACAAACAAGTCCCAATACCTTATACAAACTTATTCAAAGGCTAAAAACACCGCGAGTAACATCAAAATCACGAATCGACAATCAAAATCTTCTCTTAAATTTCAAAACATTATACTTCGCCGAATGTGTCCGAATCACACTTAAGTATATCGGAATGAGTCCAAATTTTACGTACAAGTCACAAATAACAATACAAACCTATTTCAAGGCTCGAAATCTGAAAGGGACATCAGTAACATCAAAGTCTACTTTAAATCAAACTTAGAAAATTCTAAGCCCTTCAAAATTCCAACATTCAATGATAAGCGCCGAAATTCTCCCGGACCATACGATACACAACACGAACATACGCCTAAGTCCAAAATTATTATACAAACCGATCGGAACCTTTAATCCCGATTCCGAAGTCGTTTACTCAAAAGCCAAAACTTGGTCAACTCTTACAACTTAAAGCTTCCTAATTGAGAATTATTCTTCCAAATTGACTTCGAACTCCTCGAAAATCAAAACCAGCCACACGTGCAAGTCATAGTACATAAGGTGAAGCTATTCAAGGCCTCCAAACTGTCGAACGATGCGCTAGAGCACAAAATGACCGGTCGGGTCATTATAATAACTCCATGGATGTTACTTTCTTTGAGCTAAAAGGAAGAAATAGACAGAAAAAGAAAAAAAGATCAAGAAATAGAATTAATTATGGCTTTGAAAATAATTTATTTTATTTTCGATTTATATAGTTGGGGTCTATTATATATAGGTTGATTCACTCAATGCGGATAGAGTGTTGGGTGTCAATCATGTCAGTCCATGGATTAGGATGTGACACCAGTGTTCATTGTGCAACTCTATCCACACAATCAAGGATGTTTTGTTGCTCTTTCGATAGATTGTCTAACTCTTCACTTGCATATTTTTAGTTTTTTTTCGTACAAAGTGTAAGGCAGTAAAAATAAAAGAGGAAAAAAAAATAACGACCTAGTGAAATTTCACTAGTGAGGTCTAGGGAGGGTAGTGTGTACGCAGACCTTAGCCCTACCCCGAGGAAGTGGAGTGGTTGTTTTCGATAGACCCTCGACTCAAGAAGATGAAAATAGGAAATATATCAATACCATCAACAGAACCCATAGAAAAAATAACAGCATCACAAGCACCATAAAATAGATGAAAAGCAAAATAATAACTAGTAGATAAGGCCCAACACTATGAAAAATGGATGAGTAGTGTGAAACATAACATTAACCACTAGTAGTTCTGAGACAAAATCCTATTAGACTAGCCTCACTCTGGTGCGAAGTAGAAATATGCACAACTACCTCCTAACCTACAACTTTAATGCTCGACCTCCACAGCTTTCTATCAAGGGTCATGTCCTCGATAATCTGAAGTCACGCCATGTCCTGCATGATCAACTCCTCAATACTTCTTAGGTTGTCCTCTACCTCTCCTCGTACCCACCAAAGTCAGGCGCTCACGCCTCCTTACCAGGGCATCTGGGCTTCTTATCTAAATGTTCCTGAACCATCTGAGCGTCTCTTCCCGCAGCTTGTCATCCATAGGGGCCACGCCCACCTTCTCCCGGATATCCTCATTCCTAATCTTATCCATCTCAGTGTTCCTGCACATCACACCAACATCCTCATTTGTGTTACTTTATCTTTTGGATATGTGAGTTCTTAATTGGCCAACACTCAGCCCCATACAACATGGTCGGTCTAACCAGCTCTCTATAAAACATACCTTTGAGTATCGGTGGCACTTTCTTGTCATACAGGACTCCAGACGCGAACATCCACTTCATCCACCCCACCCTATATGGTGTGTGACATCCTCGTAGATCTCCTCATCCTCTTGGATAAATGATCCAAGGTACTTGAAACTACCCATCTTGGGGATGACCTGTGATTCAAGCCTCACGTCCAATTCCACTTCCATCGGCTTGATGTTGAATTTGTATTTCAGGTATTCTGTCTTAGTATTGCTAAAGCTGAAACTCTTAGACTCAAGGGCATGTAGCCAAAACTCTGGCCTCTCATTAACGCTGCCTCGCATCTCATCAATTAGAACTATGTTGTCAGCGAATAAATCAAATAGGAAGTACTAGAATACACTATAAAGAAAAAGGGTAATTGCGGCGACTATTTTTGCATATAGTGGCGGTTTTAACCGCCATAATCTACCAAAACGGCAATTTTCAACACCGCAGGAATCACTGTCACCACAACCTATATTGTGACGATTCCCCTTAACCGCCGTAATGTGTTCTAAAACCGCCATAACATCCACTAGGTTGTGGCTTTCCAAATTATGTATTATGACGGTTGTAACCGTCGTTATGTCAACAAATTTTGTTTACATCTTAGTTGTTTAACTTGGCGGTTTTAACCGCCATTATTGCTTCAATTATATAGAATATTTTTTTATAATATAATATATTGGTGTTTTAAACCTCCATAATTACAATATTGTAGTTTTAATAATTTATTTTTGTAATTTCACATCTAAATCCTTTTTATTGCCTCCTTATATAATCAAACATTAATCATTATACCAATTTTAACAAAAATACGCAGAACTAAAGAAACAAAATATTCATCATATGATAAAACATAAGTATCCAAAAATTATATCATTTAGATTGTTACTTTCAAATAGTTGTTTAGTAACAATACCCAAAAAATAAAGTTGATCCTACTAGATTACTGATTATCATTCGCTCTATTTCCATTGTTACTTTCATCAAAGGATCTTCTTGGCCCAATGGATGATCGAGCACCACTTCCTGAATCATGTTCCTGCAAAAAAAAAATCCATATTTTAATGCAACAATATATTGATTGACATAATGTTTGAGCAGGTCATATTAATGTGACTTTGAACCATAACCTAACAGGTAATAAACAAGTGTCTATCATGGAGACAACATATTCAATTTTAGTATTTATTTTAGAGAATAGTTGCAGGTACTTATATTTACCTAAGACATACGTGTTGCTTCTTGAGAGTGTCCATTAATCCTAAATATTACTCCAATAAGATTCAATCAATAAAAACTCTTTCTTTGTTGTATAAAATAATTATACAACAAAGAGGCAAGAATCCAACATCTGGGATCTGGTATCAGACAAGTCAAGTTACTAAGATTCAAATGCATATTTGTTCCATAGACTATTATTGTAAGTCATTCGAAATATGATTAGCCATATAAAGAATGATATTAGCCACATATAATTTGAATATCCATATTCACGTATAGGCAATATAATTACAAGTTAGCAAAAGAATAAAATTCATCACTCCTAAAGAGGTCACTTAATTTAACAGTCCATCAGAACAGAGAGAAGTACTACTACGATTACTAGAGGTAATCAAACACTAAGAAAGGATTAATTTGCCTTTAAAAAAAGAAGGTTGCTCAATAGACGGACAAATTTACACTGATAATAGCCATACCTTACTGTCGACTTTGATCCCAGTGGCTTCAACAGGAAATTTTGAACCCTCGCCTACCTATGAAGCCCATATAATATTTAGGCTAATATTAGACTGAAAAACAACTAAAAATATCAAATGAAGTGCATACAATATGAGTACAATCCAAATATCAAACCAATTGAATGAAAAATTAATAAAAAATAGACCCACAACTAAAAGAAAGGAGAAATAAAACCACTAGAACAGAAGTTGGAGGGGGAGGGGAATTACCATACTACCATGCATGAACCCTAGCAAACAAAAGAAGGAAACCAACAACTAAACCAGTAAAATTAACAGCTAAATCAGTAATATCCACCGCTAAACTAAGTGAAATCAACAGCTAAAAATTGACGACTAAACCAGTGGAATCGAAGGCTAAAATCAGTGAACTTAACGGTTAAACCAATAAAATTGACGGCTATAATCGGTGATTTAAATTAATTCACATCCAAAATGCACACATGCACGCCTTAAATAAGTGAAATCGATGGGTAAACTTATGAAATCACTAGAGGAAATCAGTAAAATCAATGGCAAAAATAAGTGAAATCATTGGCTAAATCAGCAAAAATCGACGGCTAAAATCAATAATTTAAACCGATCTCCATCCAATAAACACATGCATGCCTAAAATCAGTGAATCAACAATATCGACGGCTAATTTGGTAATTAGAATCCAATGAGTGAATCAAATTACACTCACAATCTGAAATCAATACCTTACTAAAAGCTAATGAATTCCATGAGGTGAAATCGACACACCTAGAAGGAGAAGGTTACCACGGGTAGGGAAAGAGGGATTTGGAGGAAGTGTAGGTGTTAGATAAAATAGTTTAGCTTCTAAAATAATTTAGTATGCCTAAAATACTAATTAAGAGGGAAGAAAATTAATTGTAAAATATTCAAAGGCTAGTGGCGGTTCGAACCCCCGTAAATTGAGAAAGCAATGCCATTATAAAATATTAAATATGGTGTCTTACTATATTGTCTATGTTCTATTTTGTGGCGGTTCGTTAAAATCACCGTAATATAACCGCTGCAATTACCCCATTTTTTGTAGTGATATTAGATCTGATACGATTTTCAGGATTCATTTTTCAAGGTTTGAGCATCATGTCTTATGGATTTGATGCCTCTATTCTATAGCTTCACAAATCATGCCCATGTCTCACACTTTTGAATTTTTGGAAAGCCTTTGTCCGCTGAAGTTATTGTTTGTACCAAAAATTTGGTGTTTGTTAGGTGAAAGGTAGGACATCGATGCTAATTCTCTTAGAAGAGTCATACCTAGTTCATTCCTATGAGATGGTCGACTTATATGCACACAAGACTTGCATATGTAAATGTTCATGCCAAATGATTCATACTCTTTATGCTGGATGAATGACTTTAGCTCGAAGGTTCTATCGAGAACCTAAATTTCATATATGAATATTATTCATGACATGTAACTAGGGTTGTGCACAGTGCCGGAGCTAAAATCTTGAATGCGGGTCTACTGAATCTAGTAACTTTCGTTCAAATAATATAGTTGTATTGAAAAGTTCATTAAATATGTGAAAATGAACTAGAATAATCTTACATTGGTGTGCTACTGTAGATCAAAATATTGATCATCTTGCTATTTGAAAAGCTACACAGTTTTTTTCCTACCATTTTACAATTTCAAACGGAGAAGATTATCGAAACTTGCAAATCTGATTTTGGACAAGTTAAGTTCCGTTTATCCTTTTGGTTCATTCTGTCAAAATCATATTGGTTCATATTGATCCCTTTATTGAATCCACCATTTAAGCCAAAATTAAAAACTCCTTTTCCGACAACTCCACTTCCGGGGCCGGTAACCGCTGTTGGGTCGGCGATTTTCCAACCGTCGTTGCTAATGAGATTGTAATTTGACTTGTTGGAATTATTATTAGCAGTTGAAGTATTGTTGTTGAGCGGATTGATTTTCCGGCAAAGTTCGTTCTTTCTTCTGGATATTATCGAAACTTGCAAATCCGATTTTGGAAATCAATTGAAGAATTGTTGTTGAGCGGATTAATTTTCCGGCAAAGTTCGTTCTTTATTCTGGAGATTTATCGATTTTTCAACTGAAAGTTCGCTGGAGCACCAGAATTTTCGATATCCATATGAGCAGTAGCAGCCATCGGATTTGGAAGCGCGTCCGAACATCCCCGACTGCGATCCGGGTTCCATCTTTCTTGAATTGTATTTGCACATATCTATTTACTGTTGCCTTGCCGGCAATTTTGATTGGATTCATTACTTTTTCTATCTTTTCTATTAGTGTTTTAAGCTTAAGGTTTCATCTATTCATTTTAGTTCTGTGTTTGCATAGGGGTAGTTTCGTAAACGTGGTAGATTCATTGTTCTAGTGTCTGTTTGCGTTTCTGTTCTCGTAGTCACTCCTTTGACTTGTTTTTAACTCTCGGGTTCGTAGCTTGTAGTCCTTCGTTCTCATTTTTGGTTCTTAGTGGTAGTATTTACCTAATACCTTTTGCTTATAGTGGCGGTAGTGAACGATGTGAGGGTAAGGTCATATCCTCGGGAGGGGTTGGGGGTGGGGGTGGGGTCCAAGGGTTGGAAGGGAGGTAAGAAAGCCTCTAGGTTGAGAATTGGGTCTTGGAACATTGGGACGTTGACGGCTAAGTCTATAGAGTTAGGTAAGATTCTTCAGAAGAGGAAGATCAACATAGCGTGTGTTCAGGAGACTAGATGGAAGGGTACTAGGGCATGAGATGTAGACGGGTTTAAACTATGGTACTCAAAGAGCGCTGGGGGTAAGAATAGGGTAGGCATTTTAGTAGACAGGGACCTCAAGGAGATCGTGGTTGAGGTTAGGAGGGTAAATGATAGGTTGATGAGTATTAAGTTGGTAGTTGGTGGGTTTACTGTAAACATGATTAGTGCATACGCTCCTCAGGTAGGTTTGAACCAGGAGGTCAAGAAGCAATTTTGGGATGATTTGGACGAGATGGTGCGTAGTATCCCGCACACAGAGAAGTTGTTCATTGGTGGAGATTTCAATGGTCATATTGGGTCTATTTCTAGGGGTTATGATGATGTGCATGGTGGGTACGGTTTTGGGGATAGGAATGAGGGAGGTAATTCACTGTTGGAATTTGCTAGAGCTTTCAATTTGGTTATAGCTAACTCGAGTTTCCTGAAGAGGGAAGAGCACCTGGTCACTTTCCAAAATTCAATGGGCCAGACTCATATTGATTATCTTCTCTATAGGAAATGCGATAAAGGTCTGTGCACTGACTGCAAGGTCATCCCTAGTGAGCACCTCACAACTCTACATAGGCTCCTAGTTATAGACCTGGAGATCAAGAGGAGTAGGAGAAAGAGGGCGGGGTGCAGGCAACCTAATATCAAGTGGGGTAACTTGACCAAGGAAAAAGCTCAGGAGTTAGGGGAGAAGTTGTTGGCTGTGACGGCCTGGATAAGTATGGGGGACGCGTCTAGTATGTGGTCCATGACTGCGGATTGCATTAGGGCAGCTACTGGAGAGGTCTTAGGGGTCACGAAGAGTTCTTATGTGGGTCATAAAGGGCACTGGTGGTGGAATTGAGAGGTTCAAGGTAAAGTGGAAGCTAAGAAAGCTGCTTATTAGAAGCTAGTAGAGAGTACAAATGAGGAGGAAAAATGACAAAAATGACTTATCGGGAGTGTTACATAAAGGCAAAGAAAGAGGCAAAGTTAGCAGTTATGAAGGCTAAGAACGCACCGTTTGCTTGTTTGTACGAGGAGCTCGAGGGCAAAGGTGGGGACAAGAGGTTGTACTGGTTGGCTAAGGTGAGGGAGATAAAAGCTCGTGACTTAGACCAAGTCAAGTACATCAAGGACGAGGATGGAAAAGTGTTGATGGACGAGGCACTCATCAGGAGAAGATGGCAGACATACTTCCATAAACTATTGAATGAGGAGGGGGATAGACGCATTGTGCTGGGTGAGTTAGAGTACTCCGAGAGTCGGCGGGATTTTGGGTACTATAGGCGGATTACGATAGAGAAGGTGGAAGGGGCGATGCGTAAGATGTGCAGGGGCAGAGCAACGGGGCCAGACGAAATCCGGGTGGAATTCTGGAAGAGCGCAGGGCGGGCAAGTTTGGAGTGGCTCACTGGGCTATTTAATGTTATTTTTAAGACAAAGAAGATTCCCGAAGAATGGAGGTGGAGTATGATGGTTCCGCTTTACAAAAATAAGGGTGATATCCAAAATTGCAACAATTATAGGGGTATCAAGTTATTGAGTCACACTATGAAGGTTTGGGAGAGGGTGGTGGAGGCCAGGGTGAGGAGGTGCGTGTCTATTTTCGAGAATCAGTTTGGATTCATGCCGGGGCGTTCGACTACGAAAGTGATTCATCTGGTAAGGAGATTAGTGGAGCAGTACAGGGAAAGGAAGAAGGATTTTCATATGGTGTTTATTGACCTTGAGAAGGCATACAATAAAGTTCTGAGGGAGGTCATGTGGAGGTGTTCCGAGGTTAGCGGCATTCCGGTAGCGTACATTAGGGTGATTAAGGATATGTATGATGATGCTAAGACTCGGGTGAGGGCTGTGGGTGGTGACTCGGACCATTGTCCTGTGGTGATGGGGTTGCACCAGGGATTGGCTCTTAGCCTATTTTTGTTTGCCTTGGCGATGGATGTACTGTCGCGTCACATCCAACGGGAGGTGCCTTGGTGCATACTATTTGTTGATGACATAGTGTTGATTGACGAGACGCATAGCGGAGTTAATGCGAGGTTGGAGGTTTGGAGACAGACCTTTGAGTCTAAAGGTTTCAAACTGAGTAGAACCAAGACAGAATACTTGGAGTGCAAATTCAGTGATACCTATGATGCAGACGTAGAGGTTAAGCTTGATGCTCAAGTTATCCCTAAGAGAGCGAGTTTTAAGTATCTCGGGTCTATTATCCAAGGTAACAGGGAGATTGACGAAGATGTCACACATCACATTGGAGAGGGGTGGATGAAGTGGAGGCTCGCTTCCGGTGTTCTATGTGATAGGAATGCGCCGTTAAGACTTAACGATAATTTTTATCGAGTGGTGGTTCGACCCGCTATGCTGTATGGGGCTGAGTGTTGACCAGTCAAAAACTCCCACGTGTAGAAGATGAGAGTAACAAAGATTAGGATGTTGAGATGGATGTGTGGGTGTACCAGGCGAGATAGGATTAATAATGAAGCTATCTGTGACATAGTGGGAGTAGCCTCCGTGGAGGACAATATGCGGGAGTCGCGGCTGAGATGGTTCGGACATGTTAGGAGAAGAAACATTGATGCCCCTGTCATGAGGTGTAAGAGGTTTGCCATGGAGAGTTTGAGAAGAGGTCGAGGTAGGCCTAAGAAGTACTGGGGATAAGTGATTAGGCAGGACATGGCGCTGCTTCAGCTCACTGAGGACATGACACTTGATAGAAGGGTGTGGAGGTCGAGAATTAAGATAGAAGGTTAGTAGGTAGTTTGTAGTGTTCTCCGATAGGCTTAGTAGCATGAATGTTCCTTCATATTCTTAGATTTTTATTACGTTATGTGATTTTTTTCGCCTCAGGTATTGTATTCCCTGTTGCTATTATTTGATACTATTTATCCTTTATCTGTCCATTTTTTTCTCTTCCATATTTCTTCTTTCCTTGCTTCCCTCTTCTTCTATTTGCCCTTCCTGAGCCGAGGGTCTATTGGAAACAGCCTCTCTACCTGCATTAGGTAGGGGTAAGGTCTGCGTACAGACTACCCTCCCCAGACCTCACATGTTGGGATCAAACTGATTTTTTGTTGTTGTTGTTGTTGTATTAAATATGTGCAAATATTAAATTTAGAACCCAGATAGTAACTCTTAAAATTGTTGTTCTAAAATCTATAACCCATAAAGTTAAAATCTTAGCTCCGCTTCTGGTTATGCGTAATTTAATAACTACCAAATTAACGTACCAAAATCAAAAATTTACGTACTTGGTATTCGGTATTTTTGAATTTTGGTATGGTATTTGATTTAAGTTTTTAAATAATTTTTGTAATAAGTATGATATTCGAGATTTTAAGAAAAGATACCGAAATACTGTATCAAAATATATATTAAGTTACACAATGCATATTATTTATGGTATATCATATATGTTTTCTATTGCATATGTAGAAATGTTATGTGAGACAACAAATGAGATATGTTTTATATATGTTTGCTATTCTTGGCCTTGTTCAACTTGGTTTGAGAGCTTTACTAATTTACATGACTCATCCTCGCTATTTAAGAGATCTCTATTGTTGAGAAAAGAGTAACTTAGGAAAGGCAACTTAATCATTTTACAGCTTATATTATCCAAAATTAGCAAATATTTATGGCGTCCTATTTAGTTAATTAGCTAACTATATATAGTGTAATATTCCCTCTTGTAAACACACGTGGAAATACAGAATCATTTCTAATCCTCTCTTCTCTCTAAACTCTCTCTAGCTTTCTCTCTGTATCCTATCTTCTTATTCAATTTCTAGGGTTCATACCCTCTCAATATTCTACTAATTTCATGGTATCAAAGCGATTGAGCTTGATATTCTAGCTCGAATTTGTCGATCCATTCTGCTATTATAGAAATCTTCTTGTAAATCTTGTGAATTCTTTTATCAATGGAAAATGAACAAAATTTGGGTCAAAGTTCAAGTCATCATCAACATACAAGGGAACAACTGAATTCTGGCATTGGAAATCAACCAATTGGAGTCGGAAATCCACCAATTGGAACTGGAAATCAGCCAATTGGAGTCGATTATAATCATCCACTGTTCTTGTGTCTAGCTGATGTAAGTGGCATACAAATCATCTTGTTTCAACTCATAGGTATGCAAAATTACTCTATTTGGAATAGATCAATGCGTGTTGCCTTGCTAAGTAGAAATAAGTTAGGGTTGATTGATGGTACGTGCAAGAAGGAGAAGTTCCCAGAATTCTTATGGAATCACTTGGAAAGGGTGAATGCAATTGTACTTTCGTGGATTATGAATTCAGTTTCTAAAAATCTTCTTGGAGGAATCATGTATGCATTTTGTGCCCAAGTGGTTTGGGAAGACTTATCAGAAATATTTAATAAGGTAGATGATTCAAGATCCTTTAATCTTCATAAAGAAATTGTGACTTTGTCTCAAGGCACTGCATATGTATCAGTGTACTTCTCAAAACTTCTAAAGATATGCGGGAAGAGTTTGAAGCCTTGGTACCAACACCAGGCTGTGATTGTCCAAAATCTAAGGACTTTGTTGTAAAATGTCCAGAAACTAAAATTGTATCAGTTTTTAATGGGGTTTAACGACTCATATGCTCAGGCTAGAAGTCATATCTTAATGAGAAGCTCGCACCTACAGTAATCAAGCCTATGCAAAGATAGTAAGTGATGAAGGGAAAAAATCAATAACAACAACCACTGGGATTTTAGGAGCCAATCCTGATGTTATGACTGGATGTTTAGATGCAGTAAATGTACTCAAGAACTACAGGAAATCAAAGTTTCAAGAAAAACTATAATATTCAATGTGAGTTTTGTAAAGTCAAAGGGCACATAAAAGAGAATTGTTACAAAATAATTTGTTATCCACCTGATTACAGACCAAAAAAGAGAGGGGGTAGGAAACAATGCAGCCTACAATGTCATCACAGACAATCCTACACAACACACATACAATGGTTACAATGATAAGAAGGTTCCTCCGCAGAATATGACTATGAATACAAACAAGTTCCTACAACTACTGAGGACCAAGGGTCTGTATCTGGCCTAAACTTTAATCAGTTGAATCAGATGGCATGTTGCACCTTCTCTAGAGATCAATATGAGCAGATTCTTCAATTGCTCAACAAGTCAAGATCTATCCATACTTCCAACACAATGTCAACCCATGCAGAAAATACATTAGGTATTAATTGTGCTCTGTTGGCTTCTAATAGTCTACAAGATTGGATAATAGACACAAGAGCGACAAACCACATGGTAGCTGATCTGAGTATGCTAAACAAGTCAACTATTCTTCAGTCTGAAAACCCAAAGAAAATGCCAAATGGAGACATTTCATATGTTGCATATTGGTGCTAGAAACCTATCACAGGGGAACACAATTACTAATGTGTTCTATGTTCCACAGTTTAAGTTTAATTTGCTATCAGTGTCTAAACTGACAAAAGGAATTGCAATGCTCAACAACCTTCTTTCCTGATTTCTATGTATTTCAGGAACTCTTCAGTGGGAAGGTGAGGGCGATTGGTAGATAGGATGATGGACTCTACATACTTGAAAGGCAAGTTGTTGGAACTTCTTTAGCAGTAAAAGAAGGAATAAATGACAAGAATCAGACAATTACAACTACATCAAAAGAACATTGGTCTATGGCACAAGAGGTTTGGCCGTGTTTAAACTACAATTATTAAGAAGTTACTACATATGAAAGCAAAACTTATAATTGATAGTGTAAAACATTGTATAGTATGTTATTGTGCTAAGCAGACAAGGATACCATTTCCTACTAGTAGTATTAAAACCGTTGGAAGCTTTGATCTAGTACGTATGAATTGTGGGGACCACACAAGACCCCTACCTATGATGGTAATAAATAATTCTTGACGGTGGTTGATGATTTTTCAAGAATGACCTAGGTGTTTTTACTTAAGCAGAAATCTGAAGTGTGTGTCTTACTACAACAATTTCTAGTATTGGTTAAAACTCAGTCTGACAAGATTGTTAAATTTATTAGAACAGATAATGGCACTGAGTTTCTAAACTTAGTGTGTAGTGATATGTTTAAAAAGCTTGGAATTATCCATCAAATTTCATGTGCCTACACTCCTCATCAAAATAGAGTTGCTGAGAGGAAGCATAGGCACATATTAGAGATCACCAGGGCTACAGATTCCAGGTTGAAATACCAATAAGATTTTGAGACACTGTGTGAATGCGACTATTTATCTCATAAACAAGATGGAAAGTACTATTATCAGCAGCAAAACTCCCTAAGAGAGACTATATCAGAAGTCACCATCCTATAATCACTTAAAGTTCCCAACATCAATAGCCTCACATATGCAAGACATTCACTACTCAATGCCTCAGAGTGTATAGACACATGATCAATCAACAAATAGATCAATTCAACCTCCAAATAATACTATGGAACCAGAACTTAACTATACATTAGAGGATACACATGAGCAGCCTCATGTCTATGAAGAAACTACTCATCAATCTATATAAAATCCAGTTCAAGAGTTCCAGGATTTAGGTTCAGAGATGCCTACTACAGATTTCCTAAACATAAACTCTTCCACTCTGACCACAACTCCAGTAGTTCAAGTTGGATATACAAGGTCTGATAGGGGGAAAAGACCACCTATATGGCTGAGCGATTTTGTGATACTCAATATTCATCAAGAAGTTCCCTACTCTATCTCAAAATACATGAAATATGATGGACTATCCCCAACATATCAAGAATGCATAATCATTTCTTCAATTGTAACTGAACCTACAAACTACTCAGAAGCTGCTAAAGATCCAAGATGGATAGAAGCAATGAAAGCAGAAATTGATGCCTTAGAAAGTAATCATACATGGGATATAGTCTCTCTTCCCGAAGGCAAAACACCAATAGGGCGTAAATGGATTTACAAAGTAAAGTGCAAAGCTACAGGTGAAAAGGTTTAGAGCCAGACTAGTGGCAAAAGGAAATAGTCAAAAAGAGGGGATTGATTACTAGGGAACTTTTTCCCCAATAGTTAATATGAAGACAGTAAGAACAATGTTAGTAATTGCAGTTGGAAAGCAGTGGCATATACATCAAATGGATGTGTATAATGTATTTTTTCAAGGGGATCTATATGATGAAATTTACATAGAGCTTCCACAAGGATTTAAGAGCCAGAGGGAGAAGAAACCAGTGTACAGGCTCCTCAAATCCTTGTATGGCCTAAAATAAGCTCCAAGACAATGAAATGCAAAATTTACTGAAGCTCTGACAAGGTCTCAGTTCAAGCAAAGCCAATTTGATCACTCATTATTTATCAAGAAAACATCTTAAGGCACTACCATAGTGTTAGTGTATATTGATGATATGCTTATAACATGTGATAATCTGAGTCTGATTGAGGAAATAAGGAACACATTGCATCAGGATTTTAAAATGAAGGATCTAGGTGAGTTAAAGTACTTCCTAGGTATTGAATTTGAAAGATCTAAGCAAGGGATACTGATGAATCAAAGGAAATATGCACTGGAGCTTATTTCAGAGCTTGGATTAGGTGTTGCTAAACATTCTGTAATTCCCTTAAATACTAATAATAAAATGAAAACAAAGGAGCATGATGATCACTGTAAAAGTGTTGGCCACTCAGCAGATGAACATTTTGCTAACATTAACGCATACCAAAGGTTGATATGCAAACTACTCTACCTAATCATGACCAAACCTGATATATCATTTAGTGTTCAAACTCTTAGTCAGTTCTTATAACAACCTAAAAGATCTCACGTGGAAGCAGTTATGAAATTGTTAAGTATGTCAAAAATCAACCTGGAAGAGGAATTTTGTTATCAAGCATAAGCAAGAACATTATCACAACCTATTCTGATGCAGACTGGGTTGCATGTCCACTTTTAATAAAATCAGTAACATGATATTTGATCAAGATTGGAGTTTCATTAGTTGCTTGGAAATCAAATAAGCAAACCACAATATCTGGAAGTTCTGCAGAGGCTGAATATAGAAGCATTGCAGCCACAATAGCTGGACTCATTTGTCTATAAGGACTTATGCAAGAAATTAGAATCGAAGTTGTAACGACCCGATCGGTCGTTCCGTGAGATTAGCCCAATTTTCCTAGTTTCATCTTTTTCATGTGTTAATTAACTTAATTATGATGTGTTGGTCCGGTTGGTTCGGGTTCAGTGTGGTCATAGTGAGAAATGAGACACTTAGTCTCTTGGATTGGCTTTATAGTTGGAAAAGTCAACTGGGAGTTGACTTATAGGTAAACAACCTCGGACTGCGAATTTTATAGCTCGGCTAGCCTCGTTAGGTGATTTGGGACTTAAGAGTGTGTTCAGAAATGTGATTTTGAGGTCAGAAGTAGAATTAGGCTTGGATTGGAGAAATTGAGTTTTTGGCTATTTTCGGTCGGTAGTGAAAAATTAGCTATTAGGGTCGGAATGGAATTTTGGAAGTTGGAACAGGTTCATAGGGTCATTTTGGATAAGTGTGCAAATTTTCAGGTCAATCGGACGTGTTTTGGATGGTTTCGGCATCTTTGGCGAAATTTGGAAATTTCTAAGTTCATAGGCTTGAATCTGAGGTGAATTTAGTGTTTTGATGTTATTTTTGGTGTTCCGAGGGTGCGACTAAGCACGGGTGATCACTTATGACTTGTTGGTATTTTGGTTGGGATCCCGAGGGGCTCGGGGTGATTTCGGATAGCCATCAGGGATTTAAAGTTGGAAAATTACAGCTGAAGCTGCTGGTGCTGGTGTAACCGCACCTACGGATAGGGGACCGCAGGTGCGAGCCCGCAAAAGCGGACACAAGACTGCAGATGTGGATTTTGGTGGACAGGAAGAAGACCGTAGATGCGGAGC
Source organism: Nicotiana knightiana (assembly GCA_005239525.1). NCBI lineage: Eukaryota > Viridiplantae > Streptophyta > Magnoliopsida > Solanales > Solanaceae > Nicotiana > Nicotiana knightiana. The sequence goes on from ML423620.1 coordinate 84,711, forward strand.
TGGGGCCGCACCTGCGACTCCGCAGGTGCGGAAATTTGATCGCAGGTGCGAAAATGTGCATTTAAGTGATTTTTTGCAGGTGCGAGAATTTGGCGAAAAGGTGCGGAAATCCCTGGGCAGAACATATAAATAGGACCCTTAGCGAATTTGGGTCATTCATCCACCATTTTTGCACGGGTTTGAAGCTTTTTGAAGGGTTTTGAAGAGGAAAATCAAAGGTTTTTTGTGGAGGTAAGACTTTTGGACTTAAAACTCGTTTATGTGTGATTTATGGACTTTTAGTGGTGAAATTTGTGGGAAATTAGTACAAAAATTGGGTAATTAGGGCTTGTAATTAGAGACCTTTAATTGGGGATTTGAGGGCCCATTTGAGGTCCGATTTTGAGATTCTTGGTATGTATAGACTCGTGGGAGGATGAGGATTCTTGTGATGTGATTTTTATCGACCTCCAAGATGTGGGCCCGGGGGTCGGGTTTGGCCAATTTCGGGATTTGTGATGTAAATTGATAATTTTGATGTGGGTTTCGCTCCTTTAGCATATATTAATGATATAATACTGATTTTGGTTATATCTGGTGCGGTTTGTGGCTGAGTCAAGCGCCAAGGGCATGGCGGAGTGGAGTTTCGGCTTGATTGAGGTAAGTAACATTTCCAAACTTGGTTCTGAGGGTTCGAAACCCCGAACTATATGATATATGACTATAAATGAGGTTACGCACATGCCAAGTGACCGGCGTGCGGGCGTGCACCGAGTAAATTATGGTCTGACACATCCCATGGCACCGCCTAATAGCTATTATGGATTGATATCCACACTTCTATTATGTGGTAAATGTGAAAATGTTAGAAATCATGTTAAGTATAAATGCTAAGGCTTCACGCCGAAAATGATGAGACCCGAGTGGTCGTATATTACTATCTCATTTTGTGATTATTTGATTTCATATATTCAGTCTTGTTATAGCATATCATTTCATGCCTCAGTCTCAGTAATAATTAATTATATGCATATTTATCATTGTTTTGGGCTGATTTATACATCTGTGAGCCATATGAGTGAGACTGGAGAGTAATGACTGAGTGAGGCCGAGAGCCTGTTGTTGAGACAGTTATGAGATCGGACTGCACACCGCAGCGACACTTTAATCATGCCTTCGTTGGCTTGATATAGCGCTTGGGCTAATAGGGCCCCTCCGGAGTCTTTACACCCCTAGTAAGCGCATTGATATTGAGGGATGGATCTTCCCTGGACATGGATCTTGACTAAAGCTGATGTTATGTGAGGGATGGATCTTCCCTGGACATGGATCTTGTCCGAAGCTGATGTTGTGTGAGGGATGGATCTTCCCTGGACGTGGATCTGGCCCGAAGCTGATGTTATGAGAGATGGATCGTCCCTCGACATATATTTTGTCCGGGTGTTGTATTCCAGAGATGGATCTTCTCCGCGGGGCTAAACTGGCCTTTTCCTCAGTAATGAGTGACTACGGTCATCGGTGTTTATGCATATTCCTGGATGGAACTTTCCTGGTCCTGAGAGCTATATATAGTACTGGGTGGACTTCTGTGGGAGAGTTGTGAGCACTATGTGCATTTTCACACTGTGACATGTTGGCATGTAGAGCATATTGAGGTATATCTAGCATATTCTGTTGTAATTTTCTGATAAACTGTGAACATGCCTAAATTTTGTAAACTGATGATTTTAACTATTGAGGTTTAGTCCGTCACTACCTCTCAGCCCATAGTTTGGGTTCGTTACTTCTGAGTTGGTGTACTCACATTACCCCCTTCACCTTGTGTGCAGATCCAGGTACATCGGGACCCATTAGTGATTCTTGAGCGGCTGTTAGAGTTTCTTTCGGAGTCATCGAGGTAGCAGCCGGCGATCGCAGCCTCGCCTTCTCCTTCTCTATCTTCCTGTTGCACTTTTATTATTTCAGACTTTGTTGTCTACTTTGTATTTTGACATTCTTACGTTGTAGTAGCTCATGACTCGGTGACACTAGATCTGGGATCGGGGTTATTTTATTCATATTATTAATGATGTCCAAATCTTAGATGCTTTATAAAAGCGAGACTCTTGTTGTAAATGTGGTGATTTTCCTGAAAATAACTTTTAATAAATGAAATGTGTGACTTGCCTGATTTCACGACAGGCGCCATCATGACCGGGTGTTTTTGGGATCGTGACAGAAGTAAACTTACCTATTGAAGTATATAGTGATAGCAAGGCTGCTATGCAGATTGCAGCCAATCTTGTATATCATGAGAGAACCAAACACATCGAAATAGATTGTCACTTTATAAGGGAAAAAATAGTGCAATGACTGATTGTAACAAAGTATATTCCTACCAAAGATCAACCAATAGACATACTTACCAAGGGCCTCAACAGAGTTCAACATGAACATTTAAGCTCCAAGCTAGGTGTTCTCAACATTTTTGCACCTTGCTTGAGGGGGAGTATTGAGAAAGGAGTAAGTTAGGAAGGGAAACTTAGTCATTTTATAGCTTCTATTAACCGAAACTAGAAAGTAGTTAAGGCTTCCATTAGTTAGTTAATTAGCTAACTATACATAGTGTAATATTTCCTCTTGTAAACACACGTGGAAATACAAAATCATTTCTGATCCTCTTTTCTCTATAAACTCTCTCTAGCTTTCTCTTTGTATTTGTCACGACCCCAAAACACCCGTCATGATGGCGCCTGTCGTGGAATCAGACAAGCCACAAATTTTGTTGAAATAAGATTTGTTTTTCAGAAGAATTGTAATTCAGTACAAAAGTATCAACAATAATCCATTAAAAGTTTAACATCATTTAAAAACCAAACCCAGATCTAGTGTCACTGAATCATGAGCTACTACAAGGTAAGAGTGCCGAAGTACAAAATAGACAACATAGTCTGAAATAATATAAATGTGACAGGAGGATAAAGAAGGAGAAATCGAGGCTGCGATCGCCAGCTGCTACCTCGAAGACTCCAGGGATCTATGTCAATCGATCAACCGCTGCTACCCAACCTCGATGAACCTGGATCTGCACACAAGGTGCAGGGGGTAAAGTGAGTACACCAACTCAGAAGTAACGAACCCAAACTACGGGCTGATAGGTATTGACAGACTAAACCTCAGTAATTGTAATGAAAACAGTAATTTAGGCATGCTCAAAGTTTCAATAGATAATGAAAACAGAATATGACCGATATGATAAGTAACCCAGGTATATCTCAATACTCTACATGCCAATGTATCAATAGTGTGGAAATGCACATAGTGCTCACAGCTCGCACACAGAAGTCCACTTAGTACTGTATATGGCTCTTAGGCCCAGGGAAAATCCATCCCGGAATACGCATAAACATTGGTGACCGTAATCACTCAATACTGAGGAAAAGGCCAATCCAGCCCCCAGGGAGAAGATCCATCTCCGGAATACAACACTTGGAAAAGATCCATGTCCAGGGACAATCCATCCCTCACATATCATCAACTTCGGACAAGATCCATGTCCAGGGAAGGTCCATCCCTCAATATCAATGTGCTCACTTGGGGTGTAAAGACTCCGGAGGGGATCCTATTGGCCCAAGCGCTATATCAAGCCAACGAATGCATGATTTGAGTATTGCTACGGTGTGTAGTCCGATCTCATAACTGTCTTAATAACAGGCTCTCAGCCTCACTCAGTCATTACTCTCCAGTCTCGCTCACATGGGCTCACAAATGCATGAGCTAGCCCGAAACAATGATAAATATATAAAATCAACAATTACCGAGATTGAGGCATGAAATGATATGCTATGACATGATTGAGTATACAAAATCAATTAAACACATAAGGAGACAACAATATACGACCACTCGGGTCTCAGAATTTTTGGCGTGAAGCCCTAGCATTTGATTTAACATGATTTCTAGCATGTTCACATTAACCACGTTAATAAAAGTACGGATATCAGTCCGAAATAGATACTAGACGGTGCCATGGGATGAGCCAGGCCACAAATCACTCGGTGTACTCCCGCACGTCCGTCACTTGGCATGTGCGCCACCTAAATTATAATCATATAGCATATAGCTCGGGGTTTCGAACCCTCAGAACCAAGTTTGAAAATGTTACTTACCTCAAAATCGGCTAAAATCCTATCCCACAATGCCTTTGCATCTAGACTCGGCCTATGATTGCTCCAAATCTAGCCAAAATCAGATTTATATCATTATTATATTCCAAGGAACGAAGCCCATTCAAAAATTATCAAAATTAAGCACAAATCCCGAAATTGGTCAAACCCGACCCCCGGGCCCACGTCTCGGAATTAAATAAAATCACATCACAAGAATCCTTATCATCCCACGAGTCCATACATACCAAAAACATCATAGTCGGACCTCAAATGGCCCTTCAAATCCCCACTCAAAGGTCTCCAAATCATAAGCCCTAATTCTCCAATTTTAGGGTTCAAATCTCACAAATTTTAGGTCTAATTAGCTAGAAATCAACATAGAATCAAGTATTGAATTCAAAAATCTTACCTCCAAGTGATTCCCTTCGATTCCCTCTTTAATCCCTCTCAAAAAGCTTCAAATCCGTCCAAAAATCGTGAGAAATAGGCTAAAAATCGCGAAGATGGCTTTTTATACATTCTGCCCAGGTGCTCTTTTCTTCAGTGCGTTCGCGTCCCACTCCACGCGTTCGTGCAGCACAATCCACAATTACCCTATGCGTTTGCGCCCTACCTCACGCGTTCGCACAGCTCACCCGCTCAGCCCCTTCACGCGCCTCAGCCTCTATGCGTTCGCAGACCTCCACCACGCGTCTGCACTGCACACAGGCCATCCCCTCTCGCGATCGCGACCACCCAAATGCGATCACATAGAACCAAAATTTATGCTTCCCCAGATAAGCCTATGCGATCGCATCCTTACCCACGCGATCACATAGAAGAATACCAGAACTGAACACCAGCCCAAAATCTGCAATCTTTCCAAGTCCGAAATGATCCGTTAACCACCCGAAACTCACCCGAGGCCCTCGGGACCTCAACCAAACATGAAAACACATCCCATAACCTTACTCAAACTTATTCGAGCCTTCAAAACCCTCGAAACAACGCCAAAACACCAAATCCACCTCGGATTCAAGCCTAAGAACTTAGAAACTTCTAAATTTCGCCAAAGATGCCGAAACCATCCAAAACACATCTGATTGACCTAAAAATTTGCACACACATCCAAAGTGACACTACGAACCTGTTCCAACTTTTAGAATTCTGACCCTGATAGCCTATTTTCCAATGCCGACCGGAAATCACAAAAAACTCAATTTCACATTTCAAGCCTAATTCTACCCCGGACCTCAGAACCACATTCCGAACACACCCCTAAGTCCCAAATCACCTAACGAAGCTATTTGAGCCCTAAAATCCACATTCCGAGGTCGTTTACCTAATAGTCAACTTCCGGTGGACTTTTCTAACCATAAGGCCAACTTAAGGTACTAAGTGTCTCATTTCTCACCACGACCACTCCGAACCCGAACCAACCGACCCAACACATCGTAAATAGGCTAAGAATTACATGACAAAGCAAAAATAGGGGAAATGGAGCAAATCTCACAGAACGAACAGCCAGGTCGTTACATTCTCCCCCTCTTAAACAAACGTTCATCCTCGAACGGGTCTCGAAACATACCTGGAGTCTCAAATAGGTGAGGATATATGCTACACATCTCCCGCTCGATCTCCCAGGTGTCCTCCTCCACCGGCTGTCCTCTCAACTGTACCTTCACTAAAGCTATATCCTTATACCTCAACCTTCTGACCTGACGACCCAAAATAGCCACTAGGTCTACCTCATAAGACATATCACCCTCTAGTTGAACTGAGCTGAAGTCCAAGACATGAGACGAGTCACCAGTATACTTCCGAAGCATGGAAACATAGAATACCGGATGGACACTCGATAAGCTGGGTGGCAAAGCAAGTCTATAAGCCACCTCTCCAACCCTATGAAGCACCTCAAAAAGCCCAATGAACTGGGGACTCAACTTGCCCCTATTCCTGAACCGCATAATACCCTTCATGGGTGACACCTTCAGTAGCACCTTCTCTCCAACCATGAAAGACACATCCCGGAACTTCCAGTCCGCATAACTCTTCTGCCTAGACTGCACCGTGCGAAGCCGCTCTTGAATTAACTTCACCTTATCCAACGCATCATGTACCAAGTCTGTGCCCAATAGCCTAGCCTCACTCGGCTCAAACCAACCAACCGGAGATCTACACCTCCTACCATAAAAGCCTCATACGGAGCCATCTGAATACTCGATTGATAACTATTATTATAAGCAAACTCCGTGAGTGGCATAAACTGGTCCCATGAACCACCGAAATCAATGACACAAGCACGCAACATGTCCTCCAGAATCTGAATAGCGCGCTCTGACTACCCGTCAGTATGAGGATGAAATGTTGTGCTCAACTCGACCCTGAATACCCAACTCTCTCTGCACGACCCTCCAAAACTGAGATGTGAACTGAGTACCTCTGTTAGAAATGATAGAAACTGGGACACCATGCAACCAGACAATCTCCCTGATATAAATATCAGTTAACCACTCCGAAGAATAAGTAGTACAAATAGGAATGAAGTGCGCAGACTTGGTCAACCGATCTATAATGACCCATATAGCATCGAACCTCCTCGAAGTCTGTGGGAGCCCAACTACAAAGTACATGGTGATCCGCTCCCACTTCCACTCTGGAATATCCAACCTCTGATGCAACCCACCTGGCCTCTGGTGCTCATACTTGACCTGCTGAGTTGAGACACCGAGCTACAAACTCAACAATATCCTTCTTCATCCACCTCTACCAATAATGGTGTCTCAGATCCTGATACATCTTCGCGGCACCCGGATGGATGGAATACCGCGAGCTATGGGCCTCTGCTAGAATCAACTCTCGAAGCCCATCCACATTGGGCACAAAAATCCGAACTTGCATCCTCATAACCCCATCATCACCAATAACTACATCCCTGGCATCACCTTGTCGGACCCTGTCCTGAAGAACGAGCAAGTGTGGGTCATCATACTGGTCCTCTCTGATCCGGTCATAAAGAGAAGATCTGGAAGCTACACGAGCTAATACCCGACGGGGCTATGATAGATCCAGTCTCACCAACTGGCCTGCTAAGGCCTAAATATCAAGTGCTAATGGTCTCTCTGCTGCTGGAAGATATGTTAGACTCCCCAAACTCTCTGCTCTGCGACTCAAGGCATCAGCTACTACATTGGCCTTCCCCGGATGGTATAGAATAGGGGTATCATAGTCCTTGAGAAGCTCCAACCATCTCCTCTGACGCAAATTCAGATCCTTCTACTTAACAGATGTTGCAGACTGCGGTGGCCAGTGAAAACCTCACAATGCACCCCATACAATAATGACGCCAAATCTTCAAGGCGTGAACAATGGTTGCTAGCTCGAGATCATGCACTGGGTAATTCTTCTCATGAGTCTTCAACTGGCGTGAGGCGTAGTCAATCACCCTACCCTCCTGCATCAAAACACAACCGATGCCTATCCTCGAGGCATCACAATATACAGTATAAGAACCTGAAGTTGATGGCAATACTAACACTGGAGCTGAGGTCAATGCAGTCTTGAGCTACTGAAAGCTCTCCTCACACTCGTATGACCACCTGAACAGAGCACCCTTCTGGGTCAATTTGGTCAAGGGCGAAGCAATAGAAGAAAACCCCTCCACAAAGAGACGGTAATATGCCACCAAACCAAGGAAGCTCCTAATCTCTGTAGCTGAGGACGGTCTGGGCCAACTCTGCACCGCTTTTATCTTCTTCGGATCAACCTGAATACCCTCACTGGACACCATGTGACCCAAGAAAGCTATTGATCCAAGCTAAAACTCACACTTGGATAACTTTGCATAAAGTTTCTCCTCCCTCAATCTCTGCAAAACAACTCCCAAATGCTGAGCGTGCTCCTCCTGGCTATGAGAATAGACGAGGATGTCATCAATGAACACAATAACAAAAGAATCCAAGTACGGCTGAAACACGTTGTTCATCAAATGCATGAACGTTGTTGGGGCATTGGTCAGCCCAAAAGACATCGCCATAAACTCATAATGACCATAACGGGTCCTGAAAGCTGTCTTGGGAATATCAGAATCCCGAATCTTTAGTTGATGATACCCGGATCTCAAATCAATCTTATAGAACACTCTGGCTCCCTGAAGCTGGTCAAACAAATCATCAATACGAGGCAAGGGATACTTATTTTTGACTGTAACCTTGTTCAACTGCCTGTAGTCAATACACATTCTCATAAAACCATCTTTCTTCTTTACAAACAACATCGGCGCACCACAAGGTGACACACTAGGCCAAATGAACCCCTTATCTAGGAGTTCCTGAAGCTGCTCGATTCCTTCAACTCCGCCGGCGCCATACGATACAGTGGAATAGAAATAGGCTGGGTGCCCGGCACCAAATCAATACCAAAATCAATATCCCTCTCAGGTGGCATGCCTGGAAGGTCAGCAGGAAACACGTCCGGAAAATCACGGACCACAGGAACAGAATCAATAGTGAGAGTCTCAACACTGACATCCCTCACAAAAGCCAAATACAATAAACATCCCTTTTCTACCATATGCTGGGCCTTCAGGTAAGAAATCACCCTACTAGGCACATACTCAATAGAACCTCTCCACTCAACCCTCGGAAATCCTGGCATCGCTAAGGTCATAGTCTTAGCGTGACAATCCATAACAACATGACACGGAGATAGCCAATACATGCCCAATATCACGTCAAAGTCAACCATGCTAAGCAATAACAGATCCACTCGGGTCTTCAGACCCCCAATAGATACCACACACGATCGATACACACAGTCCACAAAATAGTATCGCCCACCGGAGTCAACACATGAACAGATGTAACTAAGGACTCACGAGGCATATCTAGAAAATGAGCAAAGTATGATGAAACATAAGAATATGTGGAACCTGGATCAAATAAGACCGTAGCATCTCGGTGACATACTGAAACAATACCTTTAATCACTGCATCTGAGGCCATAGCATCTGGTCTGGATGGAAGTGCATAAAATCGAGCCTAACCTCCACCTGATCGACCTCCCCCTCTAGGGCGACCTCTAGCTAACTGGCCCCCACCCCTAGCTACCTGGGCGGGTGGTGAAGTAACTGGTGTTGAAGCTGAAGGCTGACTCCTCTGATGGAATGAACCACCCGAAAGACGGGAACAAAACCTCTTGATATGACCCGGATCACCACACTCAAAGCAACCTCTCTCCGCAAATGACGGTGGGGACTGAAGGGAACCCCTAGAATCAGAATAACCACTAGAAGAACAATGCACCGAGGAACCCTAAACTGATGGTTGCCGAGATGAACTCTGGGCTGGAAGAGCACTGAATAAGGAACAACCCAGATGAGAGCTGCGGGGACCATGCCCCGATGATGCACCATTGTAGGCTGGGCGGACTCGCTGAGGAGGCCTAAATGAACGGCCTCTACTGTGCTGAGACTGACCTCCTTAATGAACACCACAGAAACTACCAGACCCTCGAGGCCTCTTGGCCTCCCTCTCGACTCGCTCCTGGCGGCGAACCGACTCAATCTCTCTAGAAATGTCAACGACCTCCTCAAAAGGAGCACCAGATACCCTCTCGTTGGTCAGAAAAATCAAAAGCTGATAAGTGAGACCATCAACGAACCTCTTGATACTCTCCCTATCCGTGGGAATTAGCCAAATAGCATGACGGGCCAAATCGAAGAACCTCATCTCATACTGCGTCACGGTCATGTCCCCCTTACGTAACTGCTCGAACTCCCTAGTAGCTCCTCCCTGCGAGACTTCGGTATATATTTCTCCAGGAAAAGAATGGAGAACTGACGCTAGGTAAGAGGCGTTTCATCAACAAGTCTACGCCTCTCACAGTCCTCCCACCAAGCGAGTGCAGCTCCTGAGAACTGGAAGGTAGTAACTGGGACCCCACTGGCCTCCAATATCCCTGTTGTACGAAGAATCCTCGCCCTCAGTACCACCGATAGTCGGAGGCTGAAGTTTACTAAATCTCTCCAACCTGCGCTGCTCATCGTCTAGCATAATTGGGATCACAAAATCCTGAGTTAGGGAAACGGGTTGGACTGGAGCTGCCCTCGGTGTCTGAAGCCCCTGAACAACCTGCTTAGGTGTACGGGCAACTGGAGTCTGATTGCCTCCCCAGCCTGAGAAGTAGCGGCAGTAGAAGAAACAATGACTACCTGTGCAAGGCTGGTGCACACAGTCAGAATTTGAGCCAGAGTCTCCTGAAGACCTGGGATCACAATAGGCACTGTCGGTGCCTGAGACGGTCCCGTCGGAACATCTGCGGCGGGGACCTGATCCTGAAAAATAGGAGGGTCCACAGATACTGCCCCGACTACTGCACAGGCTGCACCCCTCCCTTTGCCCCGGCCTCGACCGCGACCTCGACCTCTCGCTGGTCTAGCCGGTGTCTGGTCACCCTGATCGGTAGCGCGATTCCTCACCTTCCGTGAGAGAATGAAAACAACAGAAGGTTAGTTCCAGGAATCAACGGATTCATACGACAGAATTCAAGAATGCAAGATTTTTCTTAAGGGTTCTGTAGCCTCTCGAAGATAAGTACAGACGTCTCTGTACCGATCCGCAAGACTCTACTAAACCTGCTCATGACTGGTGAGACCTATTTAACCTAGAGCTCTGATACCAACTTGTCACGACCCCAAAAAACCCGTCGTGATGGCGCCTGCCGTAGAATTATGCAAGTCACACATTTTGTTGAATAAGATTTGTTTTTCAGAAGAATTGTAAATTCAGTAGAAAAAAGTATCAACAATAATCTATTTAAAAGTTTAACATAATCAAACCATCATTTAAAAACCAAATCCAGATCTGGTGTCACCGAATCATGAGCTACTACAAGGTAAGAGTGTCGAAGTACAAAATAGACAACATAGTCTGAAATAATATAAATGCGACAGGAGGATAAAGAAGGAGAAATCGAGGCTACGATCGCCAGCTGCTACCTCGAAGACTCCAGGGATCTCTGTCAACCGATCAACCGCTGCTACCCGGCCTCGATGAACCTGGATCTGCACACAAGGTGCAGGGGGTAACGTGAGTATACAACCTCATAAGTAACGAACCCAAACTATGGGCTGAGAGGTAGTGACGGACTAAACCTCAATAATTATAATGAAAACAATACACAGAATTTAGGCATGCTCAGAGTTTCAATAGATAATGAAAACAGAATATGACCGATATGATAAGTAACCCGGGTATATCTTAGTACTCTATATGCCAATGTATCAATAGTGTGGAAATGCACATAGTGCTCACAACTCTCACACAGAAGTCCACTCAGTATTGTATATGGCTCTCAGGACCAGGGAAAATCCATCCCGGAATATGCATAAACACTGGTGACCATTGTCAATCAGTACTGAGGAAAAGGCCAATCCAGCCCCCACGGAGAATATTCATCTCCGGAATACAACATTCGGACAAGATCCATGTCCAGGGACGATCCATCCCTCACATATCATCAACTTCGGACAAGATCCATGCCCAAGGAAGGTTCATCCCTCAATATCAATGCGCTCACTTGGGGTGTAAAGACTCCAGAGTGGCTCCTATTGGCCCAAGCGCTATATCAAGCCAACGAAGGCATGATTCGAGTATCGCTACGGTGTGCAGTCCGATCTCATAACTATTTTAATAACATGCTCTCAACCTCACTCAGTCATTACTCTCTAGTCTCTCTCACATGGGCTCACAGATGCATGAACTAGCCCGAAACATTGATAAATATATAAAATCAACAATTACCGAGATTGAGGCATGAAATGATATGCTATGACAGGATTGAGTATACAAAATCAATTAAACACATAAGAAGACAGCAATATACGACCACTCGGGTCTCAGCATTTTCGGCGTGAAGCCCTAGCATTTGACTTAGCATAATTTCTAGCATGTTCACATTAACCACGTCAATAAGAGTACGGATATTAGTCCGAAATAGCTACTAGACGGTGCCATGGGATGAGCCAGGCCACAAATCACTCGGTGTACTCCCGCACGCCCGTCACTTGGCATGTGCGCCACCTAAATTATAATCATATAACATATAGCTCGGGGTTTCAAACCCTCAGAATCAAGTTTGGAAACATTACTTACCTCAAAACCGGCTAAAATCCTAGCCCACAGTGCCTTTGCATCTAGGCTTGGCCTCTGATTACTCCAAATCTAGCCAAAATCAGATTTATATCATTATTATATGCCAAGGAACGAAGCCCAACTGAAAATTATCAAAATTAAGCACAAATCCCGAAATTGGTCAAACCCGACCCCCGGGACCACGTCTCGGAATTCGATAAAAATTATATCACAAGAATCCTTATCCTCCCACGAGTCCATATATACCAATAACATCAGAATCGGACCTCAAATGGCCCTTCAAATCCCCACTCAAAGGTCTCTAAATCATAAGCCCTAATTCTCCAATTTTAGGGTTCAAATCCCACAAATTTTAGGTCTAATTAGCTAGAAATCAACATTAAATCAAGTATTGAATTCAAAAATCTTACCTCCAAGTGATTCCCTTCGATTCCCTCTTTAATCCCTCTCAAAAAGCTTCAAATCCGTCCAAAGATGGTGAGAAATAGGCTAAAAATCGCGATGATGGCCTTTTATACTTTCTGCCCAGGTGCTCTTTCTTCAGTGCGTTCACGTCCCACTCCACGTGTTCGCACAACACAACCCACAGTTACCCTACGCGTTCATGCCCTACCTCACGCGTTCGCACATCTCACCCGCTCAGCCCCTTCACACGATTCAGCCTCTACGCATTCGTAGACCTCCACCACGCGTTCGCACTGCACACAAGCCATCCCCTCGCGCGATCGCGACCACCCAAACACGATCGCATAGAACCAAAATTTATGCTGCCCCAGATAAGCCTATGCGATCTCATCCTTACCCACACGATCACATAGAAGAACACCAAAACTGAACACCAACCCAAAATCTACAATCTTTCCAAGTCCGAAATGATCCGTTAACCACCCGAAACTCACCCGAGGCCCTCGAGACCTAAACCAAACATGCCAACACATCCCATAATCTTATTCAAACTTAGTCGAGCCTTCGAAACCCTAAAAACAACACCAAAACACCAAATCCACCTCGGATTCAGACCTAAGAACTTAGAAACTTCTAAATTTCGCCAAAGATGTCGAAACAATCCAAAACACGTCTGATTGACCTGAAAATTTTCACATACATCCAAAGTGGCACTATGAACCTGTTCCAACTTTTGGAATTTCATTCCTACCCCGATAGCCTATTTTCGAATGCCGACCGGAAATCGCAAAAAACTCAATTTCACATTTCAAGCCTAATTCTACCCGGACCTCGGAACCACATTCCGAACACACTCCTAAGTCCCAAATCACCTAACGAAGCTATCCGAGCCCTAAAATCCATATTCCGAGGTCGTTTACCTAATAGTCAACTTGCGGTTGACTTTTCTAACCATAAGGTCAACTTAAGGGACTAAGTGTCTCATTTCTCACCAAGCCCACTCCGAACTCGAACCAACCGACCCAACACATCGTAAATAGGCTAAGTAATACATGACAAAGCAGAAACAGAGGAAACGGGACAAATCTCACGGAACGGTCGGCCGGATCGTTACAATATCCTATCTTCTTCTTCGATTTCTAGGGTTCATACCCTCTCAACAGTCAACTAATTTCATCTACGCAGGCGTTAGATTTTTCAATTTTCTTTTGGCTTCTTTCAAAGGGCAATGAATTGGAGAAAATGGGTTCAATGGAGTTTGTCTATTGAAAACGATATTATTTACTTATTTATTCTTTTGAAGGTGACCTTTGAATTACCATTTTCTTTGGCATTCATGTCGAGGATGACAGTGAAAATGGAGTAACAAGGTAGGTTGCATATTATGATTCTTAATCTCCAAGTTGCGAAGTAGTTTAATGTAATATTTCTTCAGCTTCATGATGTTTTTTTTACTCGTGTATTGCTGTTATGTTGGATTAGTGCTTGTTGTATTCTCTAAGTTTAGCAAAGTTCTAAGCAAGTATCAAGATATTTTCATATATATTCCTTTTAATGTACCCTTCTCTCTCTCTCTCTCTCTCTCTCTCTCTCTCTCTCTCTCTATTTATGGGTTGATACAACAGTTAGGCGAGCCTTAAATATTTTTATTTTTGTATTTATAAGTACCTTAATTAAGAATATTATAGTCTATGACTTTATGCACTAATTATTATTCGAGTCGAACAAACCGAAGTAGTCGTATCGAATAAATTGAATCCAAAAGTAGAAATGTTGAACCGTACTTTAATTAAATTAGGTATTAAAAACTGAATACCTAAAATATCAAATCCAAATATTTAAATACCATATCGACAAACAAACACCCCTACATGTAACTCCTCAAACAATCTATTAACTTAATATTATCTATTTCGTTGAGAAATGAATAAAGAAAACTAGCATTAGGATAAAGAAAAATCTAGCATTATAATATTATCTGTTGGTTTTAGCTTGAAACTTTTTAAATTTTTCTTTGCGGTAATCAAAATCTATTTTGAAAGTAAAAAAGTATTACTATTAGATAGAAACTAGTGTCCGTACCTGCATATTGCGCGAAAAATATTAAATGTAAAATTTTTATAAGAAAATGTTATATGAAAAATGCTATTATTTTTTATACAAAGAAGCATGCAAATGTTATTATTTTTTAAACATGTAATACACTAAATATTCATAAATTGAAGTCATGCAGAAATACACTTATCCATTTTAATAAACATCTATTAAGGAAGAAAATAAAAAATTAGATTATTGGCTACATGTATTAGATTGAAATTAGACAAATTACAACATAAATTAGGCAATTACTTAATTAGCAATACCATTAAAAAAGTGAAATACACCAGAATTGCACAAGGTACACATGCGTCCAATCGTGCAATATCAATCTTTTGGTGTTGTCTCTAGCTTGTATTCTACATGATGAATAAAATCGAAGTCTCAGAAAAGTAATATATTATTTTATGAAATTTTCACATATTTATGAGACGATAATTCATGACTAAAAGTTAGGGATGGCCTCGTCTTGTTGCAAACTTTAGTTAACTTTCACGAAAACTGATAATTCTATTTTACATTGCATTAGTGTCAGTCATTCAATGATATATGTTTCTCTCAATTAACTGCAGAAAACCTACATTACAGAAGAGAAAGTTGGGTATTCACGAAGGATGCATTGTCAAGTTAAAGAGATCATATAGAGAACTAAAGTGAAGTAACTAGTTTAACTTCACATAAATTTTTAAGATTTATTTGAATATCTTCTTTTGCTGAGCTACCCTTATAGTTTTCTTTGTGCCTTTTCAATGGAATTTAAAGCTATTGAAGGATCAAACTCTTGCACAACCATTTCAAAATAAGAGAATATTTACCAACGAATACTAATCAGTATAAATTTGTGGATGATAGAAATCAGACTCCTGCATATTCATGAAGTCCACATATCAAAACGTGAACAAACCTTTTCAAGGAAGAAAAATGAAGAAGTTTAGTAGAACCTTCAAGCAATTGGAAAGTAAAGGCGCATAAACAAAATGGACCATATAAGCTTGTGAGAGGGAAGACGTTACGAAAACAAACTTGTATTTACAATAAACATTTTATGGACCATAAGAGCACAAGTTACAAAAAGAGATGGTAATGGCAGAAACCTGAAACACACGATTAAACCAAATCAAATGTATCACCATTATTCGCTGCAAAGAGAAACATCAAAGTAAAATTAAGACTTCTAAACATCCTGTAAAGTCCTTAGAATATATGAACATATAAAAAAACTCACTTGAATAGTTTTTCTGGTATTTAAAAGGATATGCCCCAACCCATTAAGTGTCACCCCGCATGACTAAACAGCGGCCGCCTGAAATGATAACAAATATTTTTTTAGCTTCCTAACAATAACGATTAGTAAAAAGCTTAATTCTTTAGGCAATGAAGGGGATAGTGTAATAAGAAAATGTGATTATTTATGTAAATATGGAATTATAACCAGTAACTTCGACAAAACTGCGCACTAATTGACTCTACTCGTGGAGTATGAATAACTTGTATTTTGAGCAGGAACCACCCTTTCTTTACAAAACCTAAGATCATGCAACAACTTTTGCGCGAAATCCGACTTGATTGACATTTTTTGAGAATGTAGAATTGGATTTTTGGATTGAATTTGTATAAGAAAATTGCAAAATCAATATAAAAAAATATACTAAAAAAAAGAATATTTTTAGATTGTGCAAATCATGATAGAGCGTCAACTAATCATTCTTGGACAAAAGAAAAGAAAAGAAAATAAGAAGTTCAATGAAGCATGATTATCGTCTGATAGATTAATAACTCTTAATTGTATATTGCAAAAGCATCTATCTGTGATTCTTTAATATGAAAATTTCTCTTTCATATGAAGGATAGTGTCGCACTATTCCAAAAGGTTAGTGTCGCATTATTCCAAAACTTCTTTATAAACTCTCTCTAACTTTCTCTTTGTATCATATTTTCTTCTTTGATTTTTAGGGTTCATACCCCCTCAATATTCAACTAATTTCATCTATGCAAGCGCTAAGTTTTTCAATTTTTTTTTGGCTTCTTTCAAAGGGCAATGAATGGGAGAAAATGGTTTCTGGAGTTTGTCTCTGAAAAATAATTTTATTTACTTATTTATTCTTTTGAAGGTGACCTTTGAATTACCATTCTGTTTGGCATTCATGTTGAGACTGACAGTGAAAATGGAGTAACAAGGTAGGTTGCATATTATGATTCTTAATCTCCAAGTTGCGAAGTAGTTTAGCAATATTTCATCAGCTTCATGATATTTTCTTACTCGTGTATTACTGTTATGTTGGATTAGTGCTTGTTGTATTCTCTAAGTTTAGCAAAGTTCTAAGCATGTATCAAGATATTTTCATATATATTCTTTTTTATGTACCCTTTTCTCTCCCTCTTTCTCTATTTATGGGTTTATACAACAATTAGGTGAGCTTAAATATTTTTATTTTGTATTTATAAGTATCTTAATTAAGAATATTATAGTCTATGACTTTATGCA
Organism: Nicotiana knightiana; assembly: GCA_005239525.1. NCBI lineage: Eukaryota > Viridiplantae > Streptophyta > Magnoliopsida > Solanales > Solanaceae > Nicotiana > Nicotiana knightiana. The sequence continues at coordinate 101,957 of ML423620.1, forward strand.
CTAATTAGTATTCGAGTCGAACAAACTGAAGTTACTGTATCGAATAAACTGAATCCAAAAGTAGAAAAATTAAACCATACTTTAATTAATTAGGTATTAAAAATGGAATACCAAAAATATCAAACCCAAATATTTAAATACCATATCAACCAACAAACATAACTCCTTAAATAATCTAATAACTTAATATTATCTATTTCGTTGAAGATGAATAAAGAAAACTAGAATTAGGATAAAACAAAATCTAGCATTATAATATTATCTGTTGGTTTTAGCTTGAAACTTTTTAAATTGTTCTTTGTGGTAATCAAAATCTATTTTGAAAGTAAAAAACAATTACTATTAGATAGAAACATTTGTGCAGATACCATAAATATTTGAAAAATCTTTTTGATGAACAAACAATCCCTAAATTCCTTCCGACGACAAAAAACATTTGCGAAAGTGACGACTGATTAAAATCATCTTTAAATCCATCACTCATCAGCGTCATCGTTCCGCTGCCCTCCGCCCCCGAACCAATCGCCGTTAACCCAATGCCATCCCCGGTTGCGGCGGTTGATCCTAAAGCCGATGTGGAATTGGATGAAGACGACGAAGAATACGAGGAAATCGAGGTTGAAGAGGAGATTGAAGTCGAAGAAGAAATAGAGGCCGAAGAAGAAGAAGAGGAAGAGGAAGAGGAAGAGGAAGAGGAAGAGGAAGAGGAAGAGGAAGAAGAAGAAATAGAGGTAGAAGAAGAAGAAGAAGAAATAGAGGTAGAAGAAGAAGAAGAAGAAGAAGAAATAGAAGTAGAAGAAGAGGTAGAAGAGGAGGAGGAGGAAGAAGAAGGAAAAGGTGAAGAAGAAAAAAATGAAGAAAAAGGTCAAGCATTAGTTCCACTCAATGTAGATGATCAGAAAGGTTAGTTCTTTGTGTTATCAACTCCAGTTTGCTGATATTTAACTTGTTTAATCATTATTTTTTAAAGTTGGCCTGTATGTGTCGTTGCTCTGTGATAACAAGTGGAAGATTTCTTTCCTTAGGGAAAACATTATAAAAAGAATCTTTACGTTATCTGTGTATATAAGTTAAATCCTTGTGATTTAAGTTTTATGTACGATACAAAAAGTATTTACACTATCAATTTACTTATTAGGTAACTCTTTGGATAAACATTAATTGGTAATTTTGTGATAAGAAGGGGAACTTTCCTGCCTAAGAATGTGGCCTATCGGTAAAGTTAAAAGGAGAATCATGAAGTCTCAGGTTCAAATCCTTTTGTGGACAGAGTTACCCAATACGTGTGCCGGTGGGAAGTAGCAAATTGGTCCAGACACCATTGTCATAAAAAAGAAGAAAAAAGCAGCAGAACATTGCTTTCCTTAGAGAAAAAAGGCCGATTCTGCTACTATAACTCTGACTTTAAGTTTTATGCACTAATAATTGTAAAAAGCATTTACCCAATTTGGTCACGTATTAGGTAATTACACGTAAATCTCTTGATAAACATTAAATTGTAATTTAGTAATAATGCTAACTGACCCATTACCACGAGTTAAAATTCACTGATAGAAAAAAAAAATCTTTACATTGTCAGAAGAAGCAGAAGACGAGGAAGAAGAAATAGAGGTAGAAGAAGAAGAAGAAGAAGAAGAAGAAGAAGAAGATGAGGAAGAAGAAATAGAGGTAGAAGAAGAGGTAGAAGAGGAGGAGAAAGAAGAAGAAGCAGAAGAAGAAGAAAAAGAAAAGGGTGAAGGACCTATTCCACTAAATGTAGATCATAAAAAAGGTTAGTCTTTGTGTTATCAACTACATTATGCTGATATTTATGTTGTCTAATCATTATCGTTTGAATTTCTAATTGTTTGTTTGTATCGTTCCTTTGCTTGCCTTCTATCTCGTTGAGTATCTGGATTTCATTAGAGATAACATGTAGAAGTTGGGGCATTGTCTATTACATTGGCACTTATGCCGAGTATATGGCTTGTGGATAGTAATAGGAGAAGCAATGCGTTAAGGCTTGTACTGGACTTGTTAGAAGACTGGTGGTGGGATATCCTTTTCGTAATGGATGCTTTAGACATAAAATGAGATCGTACTAATAGTTTTTTAATGTTCATTCTTGTTGTATTCTGACCCTGGCTTTTTATTGTTCATTCTTGTCGTATTCTGACACTGGCTTTTATCTGCTAAAGTTGATTTTAATTATAAGAAAACGTTACAACTCTTATAGCCTATCTTTAACCTAAAATTATTTTGAATGAAGTTCATCGATAACGTACTTATAAAATGACATTTCAACATTACTTGAGCTAACCATGCTTAGTTGGGCTAAAGCTTGATAAGTTTGTCACTCTAGATGCTATGCAAGAGGAGGGAAAAAGAAGAGCCTTCATGTGGCCACGCAAGTAGCTTGAGTCACTTCTTTCATAATGAAACATCACACTTTTGATGTTACAAAGGACAAGTGTTTTTGCTGATGACTGCAACCTTGGCAATCATGTGATGTATTTGGTTAGAATGTCTTGCCCTTTGCTTGGATAGTTGGGATGGGAAGGAAAAGAAGGGAAAGTAGAAATTGGAGCAACAGAAGAGAAAATTTTCTTTCCATTCCATTGTTTGGTTTATGAAGACAATATAAGAGAGTTGAAGGAAACTCCTACTTATCAAAAAAGGAAAAAAGAAAAAGAAAGAAAGAAATGAAGAGAGTTGAAAGGAGATTTCTTCCTGAGTTGGAGTTGCAGGGGAAAGAAAAGTTTGACATTTAATTTATGGCCAGAAATTATCTTGCTACCTTGAAGCATGAAGGGGAGGATACCATCCAAAACCGTAAGCAGCTTGTTGGCCATGAAGGAAGCTGGCATGAAGATTGCTACTGTGAGGCTGCTATTTAGCTAGTTCTTCTGTTACGTTTGCTGTTGCGGCTGACCTGAGAAGAACAAAGGCTACTACTAGCACAATTTGCTACTATGTAAAAGACTTGAGACTCGAGATGCTGGTTTTTTGCAAGTTAAAGTGAGATCTTCTGAGTTATTGAGTTGTGATAGTGGTATCTGCGTTGATACAGTGGTATCAATACAATGATCAGGTTCCTAAAGTGAATGACAGTGTAAGTGCATGGTCGCTCAAGTAGCTCCTCTGCTCGACTGAGGGTTCTCCCTTTCCATGCCCCCAATGCTGGTTGGCATCATTGTTGTATTCTTTATTACAGACACTTAAATAAATGGTCTTCTTTGTACAGCTACTCTAATTGGCAGTTGTGTGCTAGTTCTCGTATTTATGGTCGAAGGTGGAAGATGTGCAGTGGCCTAATAGTCAAAAAGTTGGAGCAACGACTTGGGACATTAAAATTCTGATCCCAAAAAGATGGCCGTATGTGAATTCTTTCCATTTGTCTATGCCTCGATGGATAGAGTAACTTGATATTTGTGCTAGTGGGAGATAACACTAATTGAATTGGTCAAGACTGCAAAAGCTGGCCCGAACAGTACGAAGAAAGTGAAAAATGAGCAGAAGGATATGGTTATATAGCCTTCCATATTCATTTTGACATTGGAAGATTGGTCCCATGTACGTGTTGATTTGATTTACACACGACGATGGTTCTAATTTAATTACTTTTGCAGTTTTGATGCTAAACGTGTTTTTTTTCAAATTTCAGAAGATTTTAATCCAATTTGAATTAGACTATGCGAGCTAAGGACACGTTGGTTTTATATGGTATCTTTGAAATTGTAGTGGCTTTAATTGGATGTGCACCTTCGCTGGATACTCCAACAGCACTTCAATCTACGCCAAATATTGTTAGTGTGTTGTAGAGGTTGACTGGCTTAGTGAATTGCCTCAAATAAAATGGTATTGGATAGAATGTCAAGTACTAACCAATCCCACAATTTTGTACTCTTTGGTTTGTGTTTAATACTTTTCTTGTTTCCTTTAGTCTAGACTCACCTTATCTTTAGTAGCCTAAATTTCTATACAAGGTTTCTTGTATGTTGTTCCTGTTCAAAAAAAAAATAAAAAATGTTCCTGTTCAGAAAAAGGTTTCTTATATGTTGTCTACAACCAATTCAAGTTAAGATTTCATTTTTTCCTCTCCTCTATTTTCACAACATTTCTATTAGATTTCTAGAATCACGGACTTGAGACAGAGTATGATTTATGAAGCCAAATTGGCTTCTTGTTGGACTGAGAGTTGTTAAACAGAAATGGGAAAGGTGATTTGTTCCCCTTTGTTCAACTTGGCCTCTATGTAACTCAAGATAATAAAGATCACGTCTTACCTCATAATGTCAAATTGTTTATCTCTTAACATCTCAAATATGCAAGAAATATTACTAGCTCTTAACATCTCAAGTATGCAAGAAATATGTGAAACACAATGCCATTTAGATCTTTTCTGAGTTGATGAACAATCCAAGGTTTAAAAATAATATAGGTCCATATGTTTGGAGCGGACTCATTATCTTCTGAATTTCGAACAGTGCACCACGTGCCCTCGAGGATTTCTTTGTTATCAAAAAAGAAAAAATGGTACCTATATTACAATTTTAAAGCTCATGGATGGACTTAGAACAGTTGTCTCTTGTCTACAATATAAACTAAGACTCCAACCGCAACGGTCATGAAATTGAGACGTAATTGTAGAATAGTGATATCAACTAGTTGTGTGAATAATTGGTCATGTAGAAATATTTTAATCAGAGGCAATTGAAGCATAAGAAGATGTATCTTACCAGTTTTGTCGAGGAATAGGTAACGGTAGATTTTCTTTTGAGAAAGCTCAGTTTTATTCAACTAAAACACCAAGAACTTGCTTCCTTTACAAACAACAACAATTATGCCTTAGTTCCGAACTTGTTAGACTATGTTCTAACGTTTAATAATTTACCTTAAAAAGACAAATTAGGATTTCCGTAAACTAAAGATCCTCTATCACTCATCCTTACACTTACATAGAAATCTTTTACAAGCTTTGCAAAATTACAAAAAAATCATATGTTTTGGTTGTGAAGGAAGCTAATGAAGACTATCGTGTTATGAGAAAGTGAAGACAAAGTGAAGACACTATACATGAATGGTTTTCCATATAATCTGACTTCCTATTTCTCCTCATTTGTTTCAACCTTCAATAGTTATGGAGTATGGTTTTGAGCAATATTCACTTGACACCATAAACATTAAAAGTGAAGACGAGCATTTTACGTAGAGCACTGCTTTTCTCTCCAAATAACTCTTATGATACATATATGAATGGAATTCCATGTCTCTGACTTCCTATTTCACACTCATTCCTTTTCAACTACAAATGTTTTGTAATAAGTGGTTGACATTCTCCAATCCTTTCACACAAAGCAGCTATAGCACGATATTAGACATCTTCTCGTAAGATTACTTTAAGCATGCTTCTTTTAGCAATCCAGCCAAAATAGGAAATCTCAAGGTGCCTTTATTTTCGAAACCATTTTCCGGGGCTACTTAGTGTTACCGGTGTAGACAGCTTTTTAGTCTTGTTTCTTATGGTATTCAGCCCCTGCCGTCATGAGACCATCTTAAATAGTATTTCTCTTCTAATATCCATGTTAGTTCTTCCAGTTCGGTCATCAGTTGTAAAAGACTTTAACTCCCAGCCTTAGCAATTCTTTCTAAGAATTATGTTTTAATTTTTGTATGACCTATAATATTCCCACAGCACTCAATAAAATACCTGCGACAATTAATTTTTTTTTTCTGACCTATATTGAGCTGTAGTAGCTTCTGATTAGGTAGCCAATTAGGTATAGTTGGATTATCGTCTTCCAGAAAACTTTGACCCAATAAAAACTTCCTTTTAGAATCTTTTTGTGCATCTCCAACCATCAGGTCTATTTGCTTAAAAATCTATCACAAGCTTCTTGTACATCGCCATAGTATACACCAGTGAGGCTCTGAATCTCTTTTTGTGCACCAACAATCTATTTGCGTTTTTGTTGTGAGTATTTCATCCACCAGCAATCTTGTGCTCCATACGTGCAGTAATTTCCCTTGTCCAAAGTTTATCCTCTTGGATATACCTTCTAGACTTCTTTAATCAATCAAGGAGCGATCTCAACCTTCCACTCTCCACAATGAGATGAATCGTATGCGCATAACTTCATTATGTTTCACTTTGAAGTCCTCTATTCCACTGAGAACTTTGGCGTTTGTCATGGAGCTTTTAGCACTACCTCTTAGGTACGATGAAGCTTCTTGCAACAGGCACATCAAAGGTTATTCATATAGAGGACCAAGATTGCATTCTCCCAAATTTTCAATTTGGAGTATTCAAGGCTAATGTTTTTTCAGTTTCAAACTTTTACTCTAACTAGTATGAGCAAAACATAACTCTATTATGACTTTATTTAGCTTTGATGATTAAGATGACATATTCAATGAAGGCAAATCTCTTTTACATATGTCATCTTGTAAAACAAATATAAGTATATATCTCTATTTGCAGATGACATCTTATGTTTTGTGATGTGGAGGCATTTCAATTAATATATCCCAAGTCTCATTCTACTTGGGATTCTTTATTTGGAGATCGAGAACGGGGTCCAGAATAGCATGATGTCTTTGTCCGGAGCTGAGCTTCCGGCCTGAGGATCAACTTTTTTTTTTTGAATCAAGTAACAAAATTATAGTTAAAAAGGGCAAGAAAGAAGCATGTATACAAGTATACCGAAAAGTTAGAAAGCCTGACAAAAAGAAATGGTTTTTTTTTGCGAAAGGCACCAAATCTTCTATACATATAAGAACCTTGTGGGTGCTCCAAAAAGAGATAAGGGATAAAAGGTTATTCCTCAAGTGTACAAAATCCTTCTATACTCCATCAATTTCTCTCCTATTTCTCTCTATATATGGTCCATGTAAGTGCTAGAGGAGCAATATTCCATGCCCTGCTTCTTCTCCTCTGTCTTCTAAAAATTCAAATAAACATTATTTCTTTCACCGTCCCGGCGTCACATGCTTAATTCTGAAACATCTCAGAATTTTTCACCACAAGCAAGGTGCTATTCGGCGATGTAGAGGAGGCGGTTCACATCTTCTCCTTAGTTACGCATGAAACACCAATTGACACAAGTAATCTTCCTCTTTCTTAAATTCTTTGCTGTCAAGATCACTCCATTTCAGCTAACCAAGCGAAGAAACACACCTTTCTCAGTATCCTATGGATCCGTATTGAGATATGTGGAAAAGCTTCTCATAATCGACTTAAAGTGCATGGTCATCTTGATGGTGGAGGTGAACAATTTCAGCATCATAAATGTTTAATTGCAGAAACTTGAGACGCTTTTGACGACTTATCTAGGATTAATGCTCGGAGCATCACAAGTGGAATTCTTCGTCTAGAATCCGGTGATTGGAAAAGTTGACAAGAAGCTACTAAGGTGACAGAATAATTACTTATGAAAATGAGACAACGAGGTATTGATTTAGAGCACTTTATCAAGCACTTACATATTTCATTTCTCATGCATGCGCACTAGTGGTATCAAAAAGTTGAAGAGCTCACAAAAGGAACTCTTCTGAGATACAAAAGATGGATATAGAAAGTTACATGGAATGAATTAGGAGGTGGTATTACCCAAAAAGGTATGGTGGACTCGAGTGAAAGATCCGGGAAAAAGTGGTTTTGGTGGTTTGACTATTGGATGTAGGCTTCGTGGAGAGTAGTGATAGCAGACGACACATTGGAATAGAGGTGGACTAGAAATTTTTTATTACCCTATGAATGTGGACTATAGGGATATATCATGAAGGGATAATAAGTTTAGCGACGATATCTCTTTCAAAGTTGGGAATGAAAATAGGATTACATTTTGGGAGAATATGTTGTGTGATGATGTTTTGAGAATTACCTTTGCGACTATTGAACACATTTTGGGCAAAAGGATATCACGACTCGTCAAGTTTAGAGGACACATGTGGCAAACTCATTAAGAGTTGAAGTTCGAAAAAAGATCTACAAGTGTGGGAGAGAGATAAATTCCAAAACTTGATGAAAGTTTTTAATTCACAAATCATCGCATAGTTGTAATAAGGCAATTGGAAATGGGTTGGAAGGGGAATGGGATCGTTCTTGGTAAATTCCTAGTACCACAAGTTACCTAAAGGAGAGGATACATTGTGCCATTGCTGTCATTTTGGATATCTACCATGATAAGGGAGGTATGTTTGTTCTTGTGATTGGTAGTAAGGACGGTATTCTAATCCACTGAAAAGTTTAGAAAAAAAGGTTAACTTATGTTACTAGTGCTATATACGCAAACGATTGACGAGAATTAGAGCATTGCCTGTTGTGAGTGTTGTGGTACTGGTGGACTATACTAAACCTCTTTGGTATACCGTAATTAATGCCTATTATTGTTAAGGACGTAATGCACAACTTAACTTTCAGAAGAAAGAGAAGAAGTTGCTAAATTAGGGATGCATCTCCGTTGACCCATGTGAGTACTTTGGAGATTGAAGATAAAAGAGCACTTACAAGGGTGGAAAATGAATTTGCTCTGTCAAAGTGCTTTAGATTTCGGTGATCGTTGTACACACGAGGTCACCATCATTGTAGATGAATGAATATCACTCTTTGAGAACCTTCCTTTTTGAAAAAAAATTAATGTAGGTCCTTAACTCTTACTACTTGTATACCTTGTTTGTTCACATGACATCACTAAAATTATTAGTTTGTAAAAAGAATTTACAATATTAGAAAGGACTCTGAAGCATGGGCATGATCCCGCATGACTCAAAATTTGAGAGAAAAAACACAAGTTTTAAAACATCAGGGAACATGACACCATTAGTACTATATAATTCATGTTTTTCTTTAATTTAATATATAGCTCGAAGTTGATATTTGTAAAATAACAAATAATGAAAAAACATATTTCATCCTAGCAATGTTATCAGATGGTATAAAACCCTGCCACTGAGAAAAGCCTGGTATTTAAGTGGAGAAGGGTAGAGAGATGAACCCATTGCTCATTGAGTTTCGAACCGTCCTCTAGTTGCCCTCATAAATTTCTCGATTATAAAAACAAAGTTATCAGATGGTATATTTTCATAATTATTTGAGGGCTACCAAATAATCTAATATAAGAAAAATTTGAATATTTTGTATGAATCCAGGATGGCTGGTGTATAATTTGAGGATACAAGTCTGAGGAAAAAAACGGGATCTTCATCAAAAGTAAAAAAGGTACATGATGGTGTCTGACGTGTCCTCATGTGTGATGTATTTGGATTGTATGGTATACCATACAATCCAAATATATGCATATATATGTGGTGTCTTTTTATAGTAAAGGTCAATTTCAATTGTTTTTAACATGGTATTAATATCACTCGTCCGCAGAGTCTCTAATAGATTGTCCATTCAAGTTTACATGTGTATTAAAGAGTCTTAATTTCAAGATGAAGGGTTGATCCAAGTCCAGGAAAAGGAGTGTAGAATCTTCTTGAAGTGCCTTCTATTGTGTTATGTGCTGATGTTCTTGTTTTGGATGCACTAAGTTTCCTGTGTGCTTAGTCGGTCTGTTAGGATTATACCGCAGATTACACCAACCTCCTTTTCTGTTTAGACCGACTTTCTTAGGTAAATCATCATAAAGGTTCTGCCACAAAGAGCTTGCTTGTGTTTTATGGTGGAGACATTTACATTGGCAAGAGTTGTTATTGTTATATTTCTTTCTTGTAGATGGTAGCCAAGTTCTGGAGCCTTCGGGGCTTGAACAACACTTAAGATCAGGCTTTTCTACACAACAAGAACCTGTAGCAAATTTACCACCACATACCCCTTTGATCGAAGGTGGTAATGAGGGTTGCAGAATTTCTAATTCAGATGAAGCAAGAGAGAGGAAGGGCGGTGAGAACTCTTAGTATATCATACGGGTTAATGTTGAAGGAAAGATACTTGTATATGGTATCCTGTGGACTCACAGAGATTCTTTGGAGCTTTTGCAGGAGAAAGAACCAACATAGAGTCTGATGTCCAAGCTTCTGGATTTGAGGATGGTGAAACAAATAGAGAGAGAATCCAGCCTTTTGGTCAAGCAGTGGATGCCGAAATATTGACTGATGTTTCTGGCAAGGTGGCTATTGGTGATCAATTTATTGAAGGAGGTGATCAAGAAGCTGTGGACGATTTAAAGCAAACATCACCAAGGTTTTAGTTTATACTGCTGAGGCCTTGTTCAATTTTTTTTTTCTTGTAGTTGGAAGTTGGGTCTTATACTGCTTTTCGATGTCTCTTACTGGGCGTTCTTTTGCGTATTGTTTAAGTAGAACAAAGTTTGATGGTATCTAGTCTTTCCAGGTTGGAAGTTCTCAAGACAAGGGAAAGAAGTTCGTCCCCTGCTGCTGATTCTAGGGGTGGAAGCAAAAGATTAGCAATGAGATGTGAGTTTTTTTCCAGGGGTTGGTGCATCAAAGGGAACTCTTGTAGATTTCTTCACATAAAGGATCATGTAATGAGCCATGATAATGATGTCATTCTAGATGAGGCTATGATAAAAGGCAAACTTGCAAATGGCAAAGGTAATCCTGAACCTTAGTCGTTTTATAATAACGTGTTACCATGCTTTAATTTGATATGGCAGCGCCTTGCATAACTAATCAGGATGAGGTGCTTATTCCCTATAGGTTTGGAAGAGAATGGCAAGAGATCAGTGCTGGATGGTTCTTCTGATTCAGTACCATCAGCAGTTCAATCTGGAGAAAATATAAAATTGAGAAGTGACGAGGAATCACATATGCTTATGGATGGTCCTTCGTCCATCCCAGAGGTTGGAAGAGAGTCTCTTGGCTGTAAACCATACTTGGCTGGTTATAGCACCTCTTCTTCTCCATTACTCAAAGATGGTTCTGTACATAAAAATAGTCTCCATGGTGGAAAGCGTAGCTCAGTCCTGGTATCTGATAGTTACCAAAATACTGTAGTTTCCTCTTACGCCTCAGGTTTGAACAATGTGAATTATAAGAGGAGCCGGTCTGTGCACGACAATCATGGTTTGCAAATCTTGAATGACTCTGCAGATAGGTTGTCTCATCGTTGTTCATCTTCGCGGAACATAGATGCCCTTGATGATCAGAAGCTTTTGGATAGTAGCCAAGAATATTCTTCTTCTAAATCCACCTCTTTGCAGCAGAAGTCTTCGGCTTTTCCTAGTTCTGAAGCTGAACTTTCTCGGGTTGATTTATCGTGGGACACACGACGCTCATCTGATTATAAAACTAAGGTGTCTTCTGACTATTGGGAGCCATCTGTTCCTTTTCGACCATCATCCTTTCTTAGTCAAATCATTGGATGTCCTGAAAGTCTATATGATCCTCTTCGTGATAGTATTGAGCAAAGTAATGTAGGAGATGGGCCCTCAAAGTTCTCTTCCTCTGGAAAAGGAGGGCCTGTATTCACCAAATGTACGCAGGAAAATGATGATCCAGTTTCACCAGGAACCTTGGGTCCAGAACAGAGCTCCAATAAACATCCAATTTCTGGTCATGTCTACCATAGGGATATATTGCCTGACAACTTGTCTGAGAAAGAATTGTCTAATAATGAAGCAGATACAGCAGATACGGCAGTTGCTCATCAGGAACACATAAATACCTCTTCAAAAGCAGATAAATTAAATTTATCTACTGAACTACAACGCACCAGGCTCCGGAAAAAGACAAAAGCAGAATTTGAGAGGCTCGGACATGGAAATGAAATTGATATTGACTGGAAAACAGATAGATCTGTGAACAAAGAGTCGAGAGTTTTGAAACATTTTCATGCTGCTCTTGTGGAATTTGTTAAAGAACTACTAAAGCCAACTTGGAGTGAGGGTCTCATGAGTAAGGATGCTTACAAGATAATAGTCAAGAAGACAGTTGATAAAGTTGTCAACTCTTTGCATCCCCATCAGGTTCCTGGTACGGCTGAATCAATCAGACAATATCTTTCTGTATCTCAGCCAAAACTTGCTAAGCTCATTGAGGTGAGTCATGCTTCGAAAATATTACTGATGATGTAGAGAGTACAGTCTGTGAAGTTTATTCGTCCCTAAATTTAACAAGTAATTTGCTTTTGCAGGCGTATGTGGATAAATATGGAAAATCTTGAAAATATCAAATGAGCTTTGCTCAGAATAAGGGGTACGTGGATATATATGGAAAATCTTGAAATTATTAAATGAGTTCTGCTCAGCATATTGCCAACAATAGCGAATTGGTCAAAACACATTTTTGTGAGCCTAATTTGCTATTTCTAGGGGTTAGAATGAGGACTTGGAAAACATTAATTTTTTGTATGGATTTTGTCTTTTTAGGTAGGAATCTTTCTGCTACCTTTATGGGCTGAAGAATTTTTCCCTTGTGTTTACTGAGTTATAGTTTCAGCAGAATTTGCAAATATGTACTTGTGTCCTTAAGCGAAGTCAGCTATCGTAATAAGTGCTCATTGGGCTTATAGCAATGACAGTTTCTAAATTGTTAAGGTATTTAGCTAGATATTGTCCCACGTTGGACAAATATGATAAATATATGTGTTAGGCACCTATAATTAGGTGGTGTTATATATGGATCAAATTAATATCCTCTCCTCTTATCTTATTCTCTGATCACATAGGCTTCAATAACTTCTTTCTTCATCCTTCTGTTACACAAGGGTATCATGATCTATTTCATTGGCTTATGGCTTTTACTTTGAGATGGTTCAACCTAACAAAATTGACTTAAATATGTTAAACACACTTACGTTTTGCCTGTGGTGCTAATCAATTCACATATAGGATGTTATGAGAAGCTTTAAGTAGCTCTCTGATGGTGAATTGGGACAGGGAAATGGTTATTCGAATTTGGTTGTACATATATGTCGGTAATATCTCTGTGTAGGGGGCATAATTTGAAGGGAGAAGACAACATGTTTTCATAATTTAGAATAGCTGTCTCTTCAACTTGTATTTTTGGTGTAATAGAAGTATTATTGTCAATATGGAGCAATACTTGGACTTTTTGGAGGTGTTGGGAGATTTGTAGTTGCTATGATAGTGGCAGATGTTGGACGGTTGTAACTCGTACCATCTTGGTACCTTTTTCAATAAAATCTTACCTTAAAAAAAATTTACATTTTTTTATGTTAGTATTACCAAAGGCTAAAAGCGAAAAAAGAGCCACTGTAATTTGTTGCGTCGTTGGAGCCCAAATAGTGTTCAATCTTCAAGGCTAGAAGGCACCTCTGCTGAGCTATGCTATGGTAACATCCATGTTTGATATTTAGTCTGAAGTGTTTTGACATTTTGGCTTTAGGTATTTGTATGCTTAAGTATGTAGATGCAAGTTGACGGATCCTTTAGCAATTGGCTAGGTGTTCTTACATGGTCGAGTGAAGGATCTGTTGGACATAGCCATATGCTTAGGCATTGACTTGTTGAATTTGGGAATTATCTGTGATGCAGTGCCAAAAGGGAATAAGGAGAAATGTCGAGGGGTAAAATGAAAAAGGGTAGAAAGAGAGACAAACAGGAGAAAGGAGAGCAAGGAAGAGTTGGGGAAATGACAAAGAAAGAGATAGAGACGGAGAGAAATTGAGAGAAAAAGAACTCGAGAGAAATGGAGAGATATCAAAATTTCAAATATTATCCATCAAGTCAAGTGTGCAAGAAATGGGAAGTTTGTGCAGAAACCCACAGTGTTGCTGTTTGGAAGTTAATCAGTATGTACTTGGAAGAATTTCAAAAACATATAAATTTGAAAGTGGGGAATGGGAGGTTTATTAAATTTTGGTCTGATAAGTGGCAGGACTTTGGGATTTTGAAAGAAATGCTCCTTGATTTTTATAGTATAGCCCTAAATAAAAGATACATTGATTGCAGAGTATTATACAAATTCAGCGGCAATTACACTTCAGAAGAAACCTTAACGACTGGAAAATTGATAGTACCAGTGAACTCTTAGCTCTACTAAAACCAACAACCACTGATGAAGGAAGACGTAGCTCTTCTGTATCTTCTGTTGTCTCTATCTTCTGATTGTGTCTCTCTTCATCGGGCGTAAACAGTTAATTGGGGTAAGAGGAAACATTGCTGCTGGCGAAGTGCTCCAGAGTATCACAGTTAAGTACTCTCAGTCTACTGCTTTTCAGTGTCTGCTGCTCCTTTAGTCCATCTTCTGGTTTGCTGCTCCTATTCCTCATTCTTCTGTTCTTCTATGTCACCTGTGCTCTTGTTCTTCTCTTTTATCTGTTTCCACATGACCTATGTTCTCTCTAGTCTCCTCTTGAATCTTCTGCTTCTTCATCTGTTTTATTCATCTCTTCTATATGCTCAAATGATCAATTTTAGAAATCTTTTCTTTCAGATGTTAACTTTATAACAGTTACAGGATGCCCAAGACAGAGAACTTCTCTGCTGGAATCTATTGTCTAGCTGGCGATTTCAAAACTTAAGGGCTAGAATGAATGAAGCTCCAGAATTGGAAATGGAAGCTGGACAAATTTGCCATATGTTTAGAAGAAGTATGCTAATGACCAGAATTTCACTTTGGTAAACTGTGCAGGCTAATGACCAGAGTTTGACTTTGGTAAACTGTGCAATTCCCTTCTTGATTGCCATTATAGCCTGAGGAAGCTAACTGTTTGTTTTTCTGCTTATACTTTGCTTTGGTGGTAATGATCTTGAGCATCAGGGTCTTATTGTGCAAGATGCCAGAGCTGCCTCAATTTTGCTGTAGTTGAATGAAGCGTAGTTCTTTCTTTTATGAAAGAAAAGCTAAAAAGCTCTATGATTTTGGTTATTCTCCTTCACCTTTCCCTCTTCTTAATGTTTTTATATAGCAATGCAAAACCAAGTTGCATTTTTTATAAACTGAAGTTGAGCAAAATGTATCTCAAAGAAAAAAAGAAAGCGGCCAAAGCGGGGTCGTTAATTGCAACTGAGAGGAGCTGTTTATGTAGAAGAGTTCATATATGAAATAAGTTCCCTTTGGGATGAGATATGCGGCTGTTGGCAGGAAATTCCACAGATGAGTTACAAGGGCATCGTGAGGTGACAATGGCTTGGTACTACTTATGTGGCTATGTGGATGCAAATCTATAATAGGATCTAAATGTGTATATCAGAGCGAAATCGTTTTTTCTTTTTAGTGTATATCCAGGGTGGAAATAGCTTCTCTAGGCTGAGTCTTGTAGTTTCTCTCAAGTGCAAAGTAATGTGTTGTACGGCACTAAGACCTTGAAAGATCTTGTAGCCTCTCTTGAATGCAGACTGATGTGCTGAACGACATCGATACCTTGAAAGATGGTGAGACTTTGTAGGTTGCTATAATATTGAACCATGTGGTAGGACCATCTTATCTTTATGGTATAAGTTTTAGATATTTACTTTATATTAAAATATGTAGTGTGTGAGGTATCCGGAAAGAGTGAAACGGTGGCATACTTCCGTTTATGTTGTTTGATTCTACTTTCTGGGGTTTGATATTCTCTTTTGGATGGGTTTGGAGGTCCTTAGTGCATGTTATTCTATTGTTAGCAACATATTGTTTTTGTTGAATATGCTCCTGAATTTCTAGAGTATCAGTATTTGAGCTCGACAATTAGCATTAAAGCTCTGACTAGTATTTGAGTATCAGTATGTAAATTGTAATCTATTTAATAGGTTAGTGAATACTATGTGCTAGCTCTGACTTTCCTTTTATCCTATTACTATCATGTAGTTCTCGACTTTCCTTTTATTTCATTCCAGCAGGAGTCTAAATCCCCTATTGTCTCGAGGGATCTTTCTTTGCTCGCATAATGTTTATGGAATTAATACAGCAGGTTGGTGTCCGAACTTTCTCTATTGCTTCATTTTTATTGTTTTTGAGTCGAGGGTCTTTTGGAAACAGCCGCTCTATCTTCATAAGGTAGGGGTAAAGTCTGCGTACACACTACCCTCCCCAGACCTTACTTGTGAGATTTCACTGGGTTTTTTGTTGTTAGTTGTTGTTGGTGTCCGAATTGGGGTGTGAAGAAACACTACTGTGATATGTCTTAACGTCCTTGTTGCGCAATAAATTTTGTTCTTGACTACCTTAGCATACATATACAAGTGTAGGTTCATCCTTCTTGGATCAAACCGTGGATCCTCTTGACGCCAGAATGTCGTGTCCCTAAGAAATGTTAGTTTCTTGAATCTGAGTTTCTACTTATGCATGACTTAATTACATTTTTTAGCTCTATTGTTAATTCGTCGATTCGAATGGCATGGTAGCAGTTTTGTTGGTTCTAATAGGCATACCATTAGTCATATTAGGAATTTATGTCTAGTTTTTGAGCATTTGAAGGTAGTGTTAGTGTGTTACAGTTCCTACTATTTTCAGAGTGCTAATTGCTATCTTATATTTTGAAAGAGAACGAACTTCTTGATTTTGCTGTCTCCCTTCCTTGTTGCTATTATACACCCTTTTTACTGTCATTTGCTGCACCTAAATTTGCTATTAAAGCGTGTTCCATAATCGTAGACTTGGGCCTTTTATACACGATGGTGTTATAGAGGGGAGGAATTCAAAAATAGTCAGATTTACAAGTGGTCATTCAAAAGTAGCCACAATTTCAAAACTAAGCGAAATTTAGCCACTTTTCATGTAAAGATAAATCTGGACGAAAACACTGTTCAAAATTCTGAAAATACTCCAGCATAAGATATTGGAATTCCAGTACATTATAATGGAGTTCCAACATAAGTATACTAGAATTTCAGTATATTATACTGGAGTTCCAGTTCCAGTATAATATACCGGTCCAGCATAATATGTTGGAAGTTCATACACAGGTGTTTCAATCTTCAATATATTATGCTGGAACTTTCCGCGTGTTGGAGTTCCAGCATAATATGCTGGAAGTTCATACACAGGTGCACCGATCTCCGGTATATTATGCTGGAACTTTTTGTGTTGCAGCAAAATAGTGGTTATTTTTCAATTACTTTGCAAACGTTGGCTATTCATATTTTTGAATGGCCACTCCGAAAACTGGCTAGTCCGTGCTATTTTTACGTTATAGAGCTATGTTGTTCGGATCCTCCAGAATTCCGTGGCATCCGTGTTGGATCCTTAAAAAAGGCATAAGTTTTCTTAGGTTACGAGCAACATAGTCAATGAATAGTCATCTTTTGTTGCTCTTTTTTTGGTTCTGTTTCTGGCTGCTCTCCCCTTCTGGCTGAGATACGTAGATAGTAATAGGATTCAAAATTTGAAGTTCGTGGGTACGGAGTATTAATACATCTATACGATGTTGTAACAATTGGTGTGGACTTTGTATGTAAATATTTTTTTTTTATTATTTATTTTTGCTTAGAACATTTTTAATGTTCAGTTATATGATATTTCTTGAACTTAATCTAGTTACTATCTCAGGTAAGGATTTTTGTGGTAGGATTTCCATTGAAGATTTCACATAAATAGGTACCAAGAACTACTATAACGATTTTAAATCAATAAGCTTAGTCTTATAGGTGCTCAAATTTAGAGGTTTAGCTATTTATTCAATGTAAATAAAATTTTTAATCCCATCTTAACTTAAAATTACTTTATAGGCGATGTGAAATAAAATAAAATTTAATTTAGTAAAAATATTTGAAATTCACTGCTAATTTATCCTTTTTGGCTCTAAAGTTATATCTATCAAGTTAAAACGCATTCAATTTTGAGATGTAATAGAATATAACAAGTATAAACTAACTACTTCGTCCGTTTCAATTTATGTGAACCCATTTAACTGGGCACGGAGTTTAAGAAAAGAGAAAAGATTTTTAAACTTATAGTGTAAAATGAGGCACATATATTTTGTGTGGCTATAAATTATTGCATAAAGGTAAATTGTTTTCAAATAAAGAAAGATGGCATTCTTTTTGGCACGGACTAAAAAGGAAGTAGGTTTTTGCATAAATTGAAACAGAGGGAGTATTTATATGGTTTAATTGCATTGCATATAATTATAATCGTTCTAACATAAAACGCCTATATATTTTTTAATCAACCATTTATAGTGAACTCCCTCCGGTCCAAAATAAGTAATTTTTTTGGTTGTTTTCACACATTAAGAAATTCACCTTTTAACATTAATTAGCAATGAAATTGACCATATTAATCTTTACTATCTCTTCACATACACACTCCTAACATATACTCCAACATTATTTACTCCAAGGGCAATGCAGAGAAAAAATAATTAATTCATTCTTGAAATCTGAAAAAATTACTTATTTTGGATCACAAAAAAAAGGCAAAATAATTATTTATTTTGGATCGGAAGTAGTATTAAAAAATTGATTTGAGCTCGGTTTGGCTTAAGATCGATTATATAGTGTGACAAATTTCAATTAGGCTCAGTTCGATCTCATCTGAACTCAGTACTATTATAAGTTCTCTTTGATTCATATAAAAATAGAAATAAGATCTTGGTGTAGCTTTTACTATATCTTTCAGCACATCAATATCCTCTATCACTTGAAAGTCACAACCTTAAAATCATTAGGGTCGTTTAGTAGAGAAATAAGTTATTTCAAAATTATAACGATTAGGATTATAGTACTGGAATTAAATAATAACGAGACTATTTAGTGAATATATTTCTATTAAAAAATGTTTGGTTCGTTGGACTAAAATTGCGATATACAGCCATACATGACATAATATAAACATGTGTTTGATGTATACTAAATAAGTTAGGACGAACTTTTAGCTCCAATTTTAATCTTAGAATCCGTTTGGATGAGCTTATTTTAAGTGATTTTTAAGCCACAATAGCTTTTAAGCCATAAGTTAGGAATTCTAGTTTTTGGCTTGTTTTTGTCATTTTAGCTTAAAAACAAGCACTTAAAAGCATTTTTTACTCTATCTAAATACTACGAATGACTTAAAAATTATTTTGACTTAAAAGTACTTAAAATAAGTCAATCCAAAAGTGCACTTAGATTGTTTAAACGAAGTGCCTCGGAGAACGACACCTTTGTCATTTTAATGTTTATCCGTGATTATTATCTCCCCTCAATTTGTGATGAAATAATACTTAATTATGGGATTAATTAATTTCTGAATTGCTAATTTCAAATCCAAAAATTCAAATTAATGCAGGATAAAATAATTTTACATCTAATTATGAAATTATTATCTCTTATCTCACGTGCCAAACGACCCGTCGGTGTTTGAGAATAGTATAAAAATTTGGAGAAATTCAAATTAGAAATCCATGATGATAATGTTATACCTATGATATACTTTAGAGAAATCGGATACCAAACCAAACCCTATAAATGAAGCCAAGTGTTGTCATTATTATAAGCTCAAAATTGACCCCTAAATCATTTTAAACCTAAAGAATAGGACAAATATTTAATCTGACAACTGACACTTGTTTAGTAACCCATAACTTACTCATCCTTTTGGGTCCCACTTACTCAGTCTTCATCCTTATCCACTTTGCTTTCCTCTTTCCACTCCCAAATTTGCTCTCTCCCCCCCCC